>JAQFZQ010000968.1:0-23939 GCA_034696005.1 Glomeris marginata
TACTGACTTTCGAACAACTGAGCCACGCCTGAGCGTATAACTTTTTTTTCAATTTGTAATGGATTTCTGGTTGCGCCGGTGTACCTTACAAAACCCTGTCAGTTCACCTTTAATTAATTTGTACATAATGCAATATTACTTATGCCAGTTGCACAGTTTAATTTCCTTTTTCCACATTATAATTGCCAGAAATGAAATTGTACTTAAATTTATAAAATTTCATTTCTGGCTATATATAGCTTTAATGAGCTATATATTGAAGTGAATGGAATACGTTTGAAGTAGTTGTCTCATCAAATGAAACGTCAACATTGGCAAGCACGATTATTATTCAACTATGTACGTGTGTATCGCATGTATATAATGTATAGTGGTGCAATGAGATGGTTTTGGGTATGGAGAGACGGCGATACTGCAATGGCGACGAATAGCAAATTGCTTTTAAATTCCTCTCTCGCGTCTTCTCCATCTCCTTCTCCACCCACTGGCACTCATCCTCATTGCATTTATGTGGGTATGGGTGGAGGACATAATCCTAGCAGCCCGAGGCACCAGTTGGCCCACCCCAAATGCCGAATGCCGATGATGCGCTCCGACGCCCAATTGCAGTGCTGCCATGACAACAGATAAATGCGCAGCTTAAGTCGGTGTGATGAGGCCCGGGAGGAGGCATATTCCCCACCCACACCCACACAACCCAAACGCAAACCTAAATAGTCTTGTCAACCACCTCCACTCTTCCTATACCTCCCCAAACCCTAGACGCGTGATGAATGGCGCTCGATTATGAAATATTTAGCGCCTCCGGTTCGCCATACCCGACGCGGCCTTTTCCCGCCGGCCGTAGCCCTAAAACCGAACGTTATTAGGCCTAACGTCGCCAACGATAAGCCTAATAACAGGGCTATAGCTGCCATGTTTCTTACTTCCAATATACCAGTGGCGCACGGAACATTGAAAACGCCGGTCCCCAATTGAAACCCGGACAATGATTAAAAACCGGTTTTCAATGCAAGCCTCAGTCGTGTTTTGAATAGAAGCCCGGGCGTCTGTTAGAAAATTTACGGTAATAGACACCTACATTCTAATGAACACAAACACCATTGGCATTGAAACGCAGATAAATAAGATGGTGCATTGGTTTACGACTGTATATAAATAAGATAGCATATTACATTCAGATTGTGAAATTAAGACTGAGGGAATTAAGCTATAAGATGGCAGTGATATTTCAGTTGGCTAGAGATATCGGTCATTTCAGTTGCCATCGAACATCTTAAAACGCAATTGGCAGCAGATTCAGATGCTTATTTATCTTACTATCAGATGGCTCGGTTTTATAGTGTATAATACTATACTCTTTTCAAGCGAGACTTTGCACCGAAACTCGCCGCCGCAGCCGCCCGCCGTCCCACTGCAAAGTCTCGCTTGAAAAGAGTATAAGGCCCTATATATATGCTATGCAGAAAAAGCATTTCTCACTTCTAACACCAGATGGCGCAGAAAAGATTCAAATGGAGTTTTTCAAATATTAGAATTGCATGGTGTTGTATAAGAATACGCAATTAATTAAAAAATAGGTCTATTGTTTGGCCTAAACCTTTAGGCCTTGTCAGTGTTATTGTAAGGGGTCGTGCACGAATTATGTAGCCTACCCTGTTGGAAATGACCATCGCGTTAGTGTATTTATGGAACAGTGGTCCCTGATGTGACGTAGCCACAACTTCTCTGGAACAGCAATCCTTGTTGTAAGGTGCATGCATTGGCTGCTGTTCCAGGGAAGCTGTGGCTACGTCCCATCAGGGACCACACTAACGTGATGGTTATTTCCAACAGGACGTAGAGCAAGGTTGGTTGGTATAATGCAAACAGTATTTCCTTCAAATCGTTTTAATCGTCATCATACAGTGGATGTGGAGACTTGACCGTGTTCGAGTCGTCTACCATGTTGTTTATATACGAATCGTACAGTTTACAGAGACGACAGGAGAAAATGTGACGATCGGACCTGCAATTTAAGCAAGTCCTGGGAGAACGGGCGAGTTGATTAGCAAACAATTAGTACGCCCATTCTCCCCGGACCTGGAAGATATTTTTTTGTTTTCTTTTTGCAAAATATAGAGACGAGCGGGTGAACGAAATTCGGATAAAAAGGGGGAATGGAAAAAGGGACTGTGGTCATCGTTGACCATCACATGAAAACGTACAACACTTGCACCACCCACCGATCCTATACATAATAAGTACATAATAATTGCGCAACTAAAATTATATAGAACCAACAACGTAGAATATATTGGACAATCTTCTATTACTATAAACGCCCCTGGCGCTTATTTATCGCCTGTGTAAATCACAGTCCTGCACTTCATTTATACATCTGCATTCAATTGAAAGCCCAACAAAACATACTAATTTTACTAAACTATATTTTACTACAATTGCACTGTAAATAATAAGTAACGCCAATTTATTAGAATTTAAAATTCCACTGGAAAGTACATGTGACTGAATATTATATCATGAGAAACTTAATAATGCAAGATACATAAAAAGTATTTGTTACCATACACTGTTTTCTGAATAACTGAGAAAATTTAAATTTGCAACGAAATATTATTATTATTTCTGAATTAACTAGAGAATCATTGGAATCAGTTAACTGTGTTCTGTCCCTAAAGGTGGCGCTGCATTTGACAATTTGACAAATTGTTGAATTATATATTCTATATAGGAAAATAAATAAAGTTATATGATTTGCCTTTATTTAGCAATTAACTGATTTTACAAATCATATCAGATATTTGTCAGTAACAAACTTCACACAATTTTCCTTAAATTTTATAATAATAAGTGGATTAAAGTACACTGAAATTATAAAGTTTATGAAAAGTAGTCTGTAGTACTAGGAAACATTCATTTTTTCACATTATTGCAGAAAATGAAAAAAAAAAAAAAACAAACAATGAAATTAAAAATATGAAGTTTTGGTCAAATTTTACATTTTGTTAATTAATTGACAAATATCGGCTTGTCATCAGCACAAACTGTTGACTGCTAAATTAAGTGGACATCTTCCACTTGCATTGCAAATTATTTCGTCAATTTACATGACAAATTGAGCGAGTAACACATTTTAAAATGCGGCAAAACTCGCATTTTAAAAATAAAGAAAAACACGTATAGCGCCGCCTGGTGGGATCAAAACGCAAATAACTTGTTCACGATTCTCCTCAACTTGCTCGCTTTCAATGCAGACAAAACAAGATTAAATCCATAAATTCCGTTCCAAATGATTTGTTTATGTGGATAGGGCGTTTATATATAGAGGATTTTCTGTGTATTATAGTTTCGCCAAGAGGTTGAAGTATTAGAAATTTCCCAGTTGCAATTTATTGTATAGGCCTTTAGTCCAAAATTATTTAATGAACTCGCTTTACAAGGGCATAAAGGGCAATTAACTTCTAATACAGGTCCTCTTGACATATTATTATGCATGAAGTAGAAGTAGAAATGGAGAGATTTAAGGATTCCTTTAACCGTATACTTGACTCTCAAAAGCAACACATGTCCATTTTGCTCTCATAGCCAATACAGTAAAACCTGCAGTATAGTGACCATAACATTAATTCTATAACCCACAAATTCCAGTATATACGACTGAGCCACAGATTTAACCTTCAATAAATTACTTCAGCGACCAAATTGTAAACATGCTTCCCTGCAGCTGGTTATAAATTTGGTTGCCATATTTTATTACGTGTTTATTTGAGATTTTCTTCTATTGGCACAATATTGTAGGTTTTACTGTACAATTGATACGGAGATGAATACGCATGCACCCTGTGGCTGGGATGCTGGGACATTATGTACAATAGTGGCAAATAATTGTCACACCCCCAAGTGCTGCTAAATGATCACACTAGTATAAGGAAAATTTGATTTTAAGTTTTGTATTGTCATTCAAATATTAAAATGTCAAATTGACTGAAAGGAAATTTATTATTATCAGTATACTAAAATAGTCCATTAATTGACCCTATAGGAAATTATTAATGTACAAAATGCAATCCCTACGATAAATTAATTGATGCTCAATACATGCACACTTAAAAGTTTTCATTACTGAACCTGACGTATAAATGCGTACTCGTAAAAATTAAATATATATGTAATAAATTGATTGTAAGAAGAAAAACATTATTGAACTTGCACTTTATGAATTTAAAAACTGTGGGAAAAAATCAGTTTCAGCTACATGACACTTTTTTAAGCAATATCCATCATAGTATAGCCATAGTGACCCAAAATTTACAAGATCTGTTTAATTTTATACATTTCAGGGTAAGAACACATTTAAAATGATTAGCTCTGTTCATATTTGATCTGAATGGGTCACCATATATACTGAAAGTTATTGCTTCAAAAGACTGAACTGTAAACGTAGCATGATGTTGATGAACTAAAAGTCAAATCACACGAATTGAGCTTTTCAAGGTCAAATAGTGCCATTCTTGTTACAGTGCGAGGAAAAAGTTTTACTCTTTTGTGAATTGAGCAGCACATGGGGTGGACTGCATTTGCTTTTGGATTGGTACTTGTATACCTTCCACAAGTTGAGATTTGATTTAGTGTTTTGGGGGTGGTGGTGGGAAAGTTCTGTGGGGGTAAATTAAACGGGTGGGCGATCAACGGTGGCGTACTGACACGCTGACAATGTGGGCGTCTGGTGTCGAGGCGACACAGGGGCGTAGGTACCGAATCCGGAAGAGTGCTGCTTAGCCTTTAGTCGCAAAGAGGCGATAGAAGAAGACATGGAAGCGGCCGAGCATTGGTCTCGGTACACGTAAGCAGGTGGCGTTGGTGTGGCATAGGGGCATGGGCTGCCGGCACCTTGAAGGCTGCCCGTGGCAGGCATGTTCACACTGGGCACTATGGATGCGGCCGAGATGCTTGCCGAAGGTGAATGCGAATGCGAATGGGCGTGCGCATGCGCAGCGTACATGCCCATCGATGGCACCCCGACCCCAACCCCGACCCCCACTCCGACGCTGCTCTGAGGGTTGGTGACCACAGAACCCAAAGGGTTCACGTTCACCGAGTTCAGACCCCAAGGAAAGCTCTTGGCTCCTAGAGGACTGGGTACCTTGGAGGCCCAATTGTTGTACGTCGAGTATCCGGAGTAGAGGCCGTCGTCGGCGAACGGTTGCATCAGGCCGTTGAATTGGGTGCCGAAGCCGTTCTTGAAGCCCTCGGCCGCCGCGTTCATCGCGTTCCGTTCCCTTTTGCGCCACTTGGCCCTCCTGTTCTTGAACCACACCTGCAATCCAAATCACAACACTTAATTTATAAAACCCTTCAATTCCTCTATAACAAAATCAGACAATATTCTTTAATTGCCCATTTTGCTGCAGCTGTACAGTGAGTTTGGCTAATAAACGCGTTTTCTCTGTTAAATAACGGTTTTACCGAAAACCATCCGTGAACATAAAAGAACTGTAGCGTATCAAAACGTATTTCAAACTAGTTTTGGTTCGGTTAGGTTAATTAGTTTCGCTTAGGCCACTTGTTATGACAGTTACGATTTTATGTTACCAAGAGAAAACTAACTAATTAACCAAACGTAAATAAAACTAGTTTGAAATACGTTTTGACACGCTGCGGTTCTTTAATCTTCAGGCATGTTTTTCGAAAAAGCCGTTATTTAACGGAGAAAACGCGTTTATTAGCCTAACTCACTTAAGCTGTATGAGCAGCACTAAAAGGGATGCTCAGACCACATCGCCACCACACGGAAATACCCATGAAACACACCAGGAAACTTTTGAATATAACTATAGTTTGGGCAAACAGAGAAGCACCTCGTAGCTCCGCCCTCATTAGGTTGCAAAATGGGCTAGGTCCAAATACAGGTGTGCTGGAGTTTATACCGATCATGGTTTCACCCCTTCAGTGGCTTTCCAACATGCACGTGCAACAATTGCGAACACCCCTTTATTTGGGCCTGGTCCATTTTTAAACAGTAAGAGGGCGGAGCTACGAGTTTCTTCTCTCTTTGGCCCGACTATAACATTCCCGTTTGGGACGTTTTCATGGACGGATAAGCACATTGCAGATTGGTCGAAATATAACTTTAGTGAATCTAAAACAATGTTTCAGAAATTACAATGGAATCGTAATGTATGATCAGAACTGATTTCATCATAATAACTGCACTATATTTTACAATCGATTAATTTGCACTGCAGCTACAAATCGCATTGCAGTATGTGCTAGCTATTAAAGACCGTTAATATACAATGTCAGACTCCCCTTACCCAATAATGCAACATCATTTATTGATGGTCCCCATGTGTGGTTTAGACCCTGTATTCCGCCTCTCAAAGGCCTTTGTGGGATCAATTGTTATCCCTCCCCATTCCCACATATATTTCTGGCTTTATTCATATATATGTAAATAACTTTCTCTTCTGTATGTTAATTCTTGTGATTTCACACGTATAACATTTCATTATTTAATAACGCATGTGGATAAAACACAGTATAACAATAATTTTATTAAAATATGTAAATTTAAATAATTTGTTAGATTTCATAATACTAACTCTGAAACAAACAAAAGTCTGCATTAATTCTTAATTACAAAATAGAAATGCTTTTTTTGGCGAAATCAATCCTATAAAGTGTATACTAGTATAATTTAATACAGTGAAACCTGTAGTGGTGTTTATGGTGGAAAGTTTGTCCGGTCTCTTGCCATTCCACCATTGCAGGTTTTACTGCTATATCCTAAAAAAGGTAAAATAAAATATTTGACAACTACATCAATATTCCTTATAAAGCGCAATAATGCGTTAAAATATTTCATACTTCGCAACGTTGTTACTGGACGCTCCCTTACCCCTTTCTACAGCCCAGTCCCTTAACTAAAGTCAGTATTTACAATTAATCAACAGCAACATCTTATCTGAACACAGTCTATATATACAGGCACATATAGATGTTAGAGCTTTGGGAAAGATTTATATGAGCTGGTGTAGATAAAAGCTCACTGGAACCGGGTGTCCATGTCCAGAAGAAACCTGCGCCTCAAACCGGGGTGTACATTGGATATACTTAGAGTGGGAGGAAGGTGGTGGACGGGCTAAAACCGAGCTAAAAGCAGGCTAAAAGTAAAGAAAAGGGCTGGTTGCATGCTCTTCTTAAGGGCCATAAAGGTAGTGCAAGCGATTCCTCTAACAAGTCCCTGGAGTCAGTGTATATCCACACACCAGACTCCACCCAAAAGACACCAACTTTTCATTACCTCTACACCGATATATGTGCATCAGGCAAAGCATTATTAGAGGAGCAAGAGCAGTGTTGCCACGGTTGGAGTGTGTTGGTCACCCGTGGTTTCGTTGACATGCAAATACCTCGGACGACCCCCCACCTACCACCACCTTGGCGTTTTATTAAACTCCTCCGTCCACCCCTATATATTTATTCCTATACGTTACAACACCCCTATCTGGCCTGGCCCTATACACAATATATATAGGGTACATAGTGGCTGTTTTCTCCATTAAAAGCATTGACTGGGTTTTGACGCTCGCTCCAATATCGGACACCACGGGTGATCCGTCAATTGACGCTTTTCCATTGCACCCCTCCCTCCTATATATATTTGGTGGTGGTTGGTGGGGGGTGGTGTGTGGCCGTTAGAACGGCTCACTGAGGGCATCTATCACCACGCTCAGTGGCGTAATGGCGTATATATATACGTGCACTGACATGCAACTTTGCCATTGCCTTTTCTCGGACCCACTGTGCGTGAAACGCCTGAAATATTGCCATTTTCTGGTCAGCTGACTGAAGCCGAGCAGTCATGCCTCAGTCCAATTCTGCTCCTCTATATATAACAACCTGCCCCAACCTCCTCCATGTCCCTCCATGTCCCTTCATGTATATATGACCAGGCCCCACCACATTTAACCACACCACATGCCTCCGACTGCAATTCCCTGCAATTCCCAAATCTCAGCATTTCAATGCTAACTGTTTCTCATATAGGGCTACATGTAGCACTATCATATATATTTCTACCTATAGATAATAATATAACAAACGTGATGTTGTAAACTATTGCAAATATATTTGCAGCAACGTTTTCCTTCCTTCCGAATAGACATTTACAGTGTGTGTATAAGGTGTAAATATAGGGAGTTATACAATGGAGTTTTAATTCGTATCCGTCTCTGGGAATTTTAATAATAACAATATGCATATTATGGTAGAATGCATGGAATTCAGGAATAAGTTGGAAAAATTATGCAGAATAAATTACACAAGCAAACAGCTTTCTGCCAAATATTAATATTGTGCATGCAAAAGTTTGCAATTATTTATTGCAGCATATCATATTTTCTGCAGTCTAGAATAGATTATACATGTGCATAACCTTTTTGCACAATCTTGATTAGTCATCAAATTTCCTCAAAATGCAATCTGCATTGCTTCTTAATAATAATAATAAAACATGCAGGTGTAGTGCAGGATGGCCACAGAAAGCCGAGATTGCAATTCCATTATTTTTCCATGTTTCCCATGCATGACTATATTGTCAATCATTAATAAATAAAAAATAATATGCATAAATAAGCAAATTGGATTCAGCTTCAAATACATTAAACAGAAATTATCACAATTCGTCATTTGTATTTTTTTTAATATGATTGAGTAAAGATGTGTATATATCGTTTCAAAAATTGCTGCATGTAATTCATATTTGTGATTAAGTAAGTAGAACCCATCAAAAAGATTGTAAAGTGGGTCACCAAATATATGGAACAAAAACAAATGTAAACCAGAAACACAATCTTGCAAATGTACCTGCATGGCCACAACAAATTCCTTCACATTTCCAGCTTCCAATAACCATTTAAAAATCCCATTCCAGGTTTTCCACTGTCATAGCCAACATTTGCTGCATTCTTTTTATCCAAATATTGAATCTCACTCCAAATACATGTACCAATTTCACCGCGAGAAAATGGTTTTGCAGTATCTAAAACAATTGTGCACAACTTTGCAGCATATCAGTCCCCTTTTTGGGCATAAACATCTTCTGCACAATTTGTGTGGCAGGGTCAAAGTGCAAGCACATTGCTATTACACATATTTATGCAGAATATTCTGCGCACACTGAATTCTGCACAAATCTTTTTTGTGCACAATTATTAATGCAGCCCCAAATTTCTGCACCATTCTGCAAAACCTTTTTCTCATGGCACTTCTGATGGGTCTAACTGCTTTTTTAATTTTGCACTGTACAAGGTACCCAAAATCTTAGCAGTGGGTAAAAAATATTGTTACACTCACCTTAAGTACATTATAACGAGGGTATAATGAACTATGGCGTATACAATGAAAACAAGAACATATTTACTTGTCAATTTATACGTGTGACAAGGGTAATGAAAGAATGAATCTATCTATATCAACTGGCTTTTGGTGTGTGTATAGTGTACAGTAGCCTTATATAGTGAATGTGCGGTGATGAGCGATGGAGCGAGAGAAAGAGTGAGAGAAGAGACATTGGTTTCGGTTGAAGTGACGTGTGTGCCCTTTCCCCCTTGTCCACATTTACCCCCTCTAAGCTATTATATGGTGCGCTTGCCCGTCCAATATAACGCTCCTCTGAATACTCTGATGTATAGCCAGTTTTGCACGTGGCGACAGACTTGTTAGTGCACTCTATCAACCGTGTCCCATACCGGTGCAAGTGTGGCCCTACTCCATACACCATCTCCCAACCATCGCCACAAAGTACTTTCAACCTTCGTTTCGGCAAAGAATATATTAATACGTTTAAAGTGAACAGAAATATATTTATATACATGCAGCAGATATTATAATACGAAAATAAATTAATAATTACAAAGCTCATAAATGGGCATCGCTGATTGGATGTTATTTGTTACAGGTGACACTGTTTTGTTTCAACAAAATCTCTGTGGAAATTGAAAATCAGTAAAATGAAGTTAGTAATCAGCACTTAGAAGTTTTAAAGTTTGCCAAATTGGAGGTCGACTAGCATAGACGAACCTCCTAACTCAATTGACCATTTTCAGTAAGCACCTCCCATTGCCAAGATGGAGGCTGAAGTGGGGAAGATTATGCAATCCGATTGGCTGAAAACAAGTTTTCCCACTTAGGACGCCATTTTTCTAACGTTTTTTTTCAGCCAATGAAAGAACAATTCCATAGAAATTTTGTTGCAACACTTGCTTAATCTTATTATTTTTATTCGTGTTGGTTATGTTTCAGGGTAGGCATCTTGCAAAACCGTGCGAGTTCAAATTTAAGTGGGGTCCACTGTAATTCAACATAGCTTTGGGGTATTCATCATTAATTGTTTGTAATTGTAATAACAACTGAGGACATAGTAAATAAATATTATATGAAGCTCATATACAGACTTGGTATACATTATAGGAAACATGAAACCGAGCTTTGACTGGGTCATTTTGGATGCCCCCCTACCCCACCCCATAAAGCCCCAGTAGCTCCCTTTGTCGGTTTTTAATCTCCTTCCCCAGTAACATTTTGTCAGCACGCAATTAATAATGTACAGGGGAAGGTCAATAATTTACTGTTTCATTAAATAACAAAAAACACGGAAGTAGGTCTATAGGGACATCCAGAAATCAGCTGACCAGAAAATGACTAGCTTACAAAAACCACCCCATATATTTCCCTAAAGTCCAATTATAACAGTGCCTTATGATTTCAAATAATTGTTTTGATTTATAAATAAAAAAGTGTGCAACCATTAGTTCCAAATATCCCCAATAGACTGTGCTACGTACTCCCCATCACATCATACTATATGCATGAATGCTGTACTGTACCATTTTTCATTTTCCTGTTTTCCCAACAGAGCTATCCTGCAAACCAAATGAAAGCAGAAGAGGCAAGAGTAGTAACATGACGTCATCAATAATTAGTGACGTCACCGATTGACGTCACAAGGCCAGCAGACGTCATGCACAGCTAACGAGTAATGACGTCACTGACAGACTTTCTAAGCATCCATCTTGAATTTTTATCAAACCTCACATTTACTATGCTCTAATTTTCATAACATCTCCTGATGGGCATATCTTTGGCCTCCATTATGACAGCCAGCCTTCTAAAGGTTGCATAGTCAAACTTGTGTTTGTTGACCACTCGCGGTTCCAAAAAAATCCGGTCAACTTTAACAGGTGGGCAACATATTAAAAAATGCATAGAAAATGAATATAGGGCACTGCACCTCACTGGCAGCCAGAATTAAAATAATACAGTAGTACAGTGCTGGGTTAATAAAAGCACCAATCTGGGGAAATTTCGGCAGACAACATAATGTTAATTGGCCGATGACGTCACAACATACCCTATGACCATTAATTGCAAATACTACATTATTATTCCTTATCTCTCTTATCATCGTGTCAAATTACATGTCAGGAAATTGTCAAGGGATCAATTTTATTTTTCCCATTTCTTATGTCAGCAGTGGTCAACTTTGCAGGTTTAAAAACATTATAAAGTTATATATGGCAGCGTACTATAAAATGTGGTAAACATTCAAGGTACGCAGGTGGTCAGATTAAAGAGGGTCACCACTATGTAAATCCTAGGGAACTTTTCGGTTCCATTAAAAAACGGTCAACTTTGTCAGGTGGTCAGCATGTAAAGGTGGTCAAGTTCACAGGCGTCACTTAGACCCTGCTGGATGGTCGCGTGAATTGCGTACCGAAACATGTGGGAACAAATAATCTTGTGCTCGTTTCATATGAGTTGTGGATTATTTCACTTTACATTGAATTTGAAGACCTCATATTTTCCAAATACTCATGAATGTAGATGTGGCAGTCAGTGGTATAACTCACCCGTACTCTGGCTTCCGTCAGGTTGGTCCACATGGCAATTTCCTCACGGGTGGACATGTCCGGGTATCGGTTCCTGGAGAAAGTGGCCTCCAGTTCTTGAAGTTGCTGGCTGGTAAAATGGGTGCGCTGTCTCCTCTGCCTTTTCTTCTTCTTGGCGTCGTCGTCCGCTCCACCTTCTTGAGAATCGGCACTCTGGCTCGGTTTCTCATGCACCTGCACCACGTCCACTGCCGACCGGAACTGGTTGCCGTTGTTGTTACCCACACCAATGTCGCTCGAACAGATGCTCGAGCGAAATGTGTGCATCGACGAAGCTGCAGACAAGTACTTGCTCTCTGCATATACAATTCAACAAAACACAATCATGAATACATATTCTGCAGCATGGGCATGTCATCATTTTTAGAGCTGCAGGTGTAAAAAACCTGGCCGCCACTACACCAGTCAGCCTCAAGCATTATATTATACATAATGTCCGACATTTCAAAATTAATAAGAGCCACTTGTATATATCGTTAGCAGATGCAAGTAAAAATCTACGCAATGTTTAGAACTTATTTCCCTATATTAAATATAGTTAATAATTCGGGTCCTAATAATTTAAATTATTACGCTGCTTAATTCACTAACTTATAAAATTTTAGTAAACAAACAGCAGATTTTCAATGATGCTGGAAATATCTGTATAGGCATACCATATATATCAAAAACGAGTAAAATTATAGGGCTCGTAAAAGTCTTATTGTTTCACAATGCTGTCCAAAACGTAAAATACATAACAGATTATTATCTCTTAAACTATTTTCTCTGAATTATTTCATCAAATGCATTTATACATGTTTCATTTCTTAATACATGTAGGCCTATATAAAAGTTAAAATAATAAAGTAAACTCGAAACTATATAGGTACAGAAAAATACAACGATAATTATCATATATAGTCACCTCGGCATTGATTTAATATGGACATACAATTTTGAAACCCCATTCATTGTTTTTAGCCATATAATTACACGTTTTAAACATTCTGGGTAAAGAAACGAATATTTGTATGTCGCCCAAAAGTCCTAATCGTTGCACGTTACAAATTGGCATTTCTCATCATTATGTAATGTCAATCCTATTAATAAAATACGCAACTATAATTGGGCGATATTAGACTTGCAGCGAGATGAGCAAAGGAATAATAAGAATGAAAGTGAAAAGCGACCCCTTTTCGGTTAAAGTTAGGCTTTTCCGCAACGCCATAGTTTCATCGTGTTGTGCGCCGAAGCCGAACTCGAGCCACTTTCCCTTTTTGACGGCTCGCTTTGTAAGCCTTTCAGCGGCTCGTCGAGCCTTTTGCCGCTTTCCTTCGCCCTTTCATCACCTGGACACGACATTGGACCTTGGGGAACCGGGGCCTATGTTTGCCAAAAGGGTGCCGAAAAAGCAAGGGCAGGCATGCTAGGGCGGGTCGAGGCCCTATACAGGGGTCCTACAGGGAGCCATCAAAGGCAAAGGGCCGACTCGCAATCGCGGCCTTGACACCAGTTATTGGACACCTTGCACGCTTTCGCTATCGCATTCGTTTCCCGGTCACCCTAAACCAACAACGGATTTCCAACTGTACACAGCTAGGCCTAAATTGCTTTCGCACGCACATCACTATTCGTGTATGCCTATAAAAATACTCAACTGTTAAAACACCTGTATAGTATACCACTGTGGCCACATAAGGTGTCGATGTTACACCTCTCAAATAAACAGTTTCATTGGGGGGTCACACAAAACCAAATGACCATGCATTATAATACTCTGTCAATTTTCTATAAGCTACTTAAAGGAGAACATTTTTCTAACTGTTCTCATTATTTCGCATTTCTAATTAAATTTATCTTCATTAACCCATTAGTAGAATTTAACACAAAAATGGCTCGAATACACAGCATGCACAATATTGCCAAAACAACAGCATCACATGTTTAAATTAAACTGTGAACCATTTGTATAACTTTAAATATAGGCCCAGGGATAATCCAATAACAATGTCACAATGAACTATGCATGCGTAGGTAAATTTATAAACAATTGTTTAAAGGACCGAATGGACTATTTAGAAATCTAGAACTTTCTGCTATAACTTATAATGTTACATAACTACCATGTTACTCACGCTATATTATGTACATAATTGTTACAAAACTCTAAACTTTTGCCCTTTCCTATAAGAACACACAAGTATTGAATTTCAATGAGCTTGAACAGTCATATAACATAAAGATTGCAACGTATAAGTCGTCCCAGGAGGACGGTGGCCTTTCTGATACGCCCCGTTACATATGGACCTATACACTGTGCATGCACAACTTGGGATATTATATAGAAACATCTATATAGAAGTCACCTCGTTTCTTATCTGAGCCCGGAGTGGTGGTTTCTGCATGTGCTGTGGTGGAACAAGACGAGACTGAAGAAGCTGTGGGTCCTGTGGGTCCTGCGGGTCCAGCCGAGGCCCCATGATGGTGCTGCACGTGCATGGTGGTGTCGGCGGCCGAGGAGGCTGACTCCACCCCAGCCACCAGGTCTTGTAAGCACAGGGATTCGTTTAATGAGTCCATCTATCAATTAGGTCGGATTAGGCGGCACCGACGCAACGCTTCTCCCAGCTAAGCCCCTGATTTTTGCAGCTTTCCTCCGATGCCCCCAATAATCGCTGCCTGGGATGAAACTGGATTTGCCAGCCCGTTCACGGGCTTTCCTGCCACATACAGAGAGACAGACACGCAGACAGCCCTATGGATATAAGAGTTCTGCGTATATACTGGAGGAGTGCAGTGCCACTGAACTCTGCCGCTAGCCGCCACGCGACGCCACCGTCGCTCTTTCCTCTCCTTTCCCAATTCTTTCTCTTCTTCTCTCGTGTCTTCCTTCTTGCAAACACGAGCTCTTGCGATGCTATACTGCTCCTATACTCGTACACACACACTACTACTACACATAGTGAGTGAGCTAGCTGCAGTGCGGTAGTCAGGCATTGGGCACAAGTACGTCGACCCCCCGCCAGAGGGCGCACAGCCGTCCATCTTTCTCTCCTCTTTCTCTCTCCTCTCCCTATCACCCGCTACGATCGCCCCTAAATTCCCAACCCTATCTGGCATTATACCGTCAGGCCACGCCCATAAGACACGAGGAACCAATAGGGTGTGGGCATCCAATATGGATCCGAGCGGAGTATCGACGTTTTATAGGCGGGCTGCTTGGCGAATACGAGATGGGATTAAAGTGGGCTCCGCCCACTTTAGTATGTGTACCCATCCTTGTTGCACCACCCACATCAACTCATCCTGGTCGGTGTGTGTGTGTTCAGTTTTGGGATGGTGGAAATATATATAATAGAGTATATATAGTTGGATATAGAGCTGGTTTCGGGTTCTTGGGCTGAAACGCCATTTTGACACCGTCGTCAGCCAACATGATCCGTTGTGTCGCAGGATTTGTCTCCCGCCACGATGCCAACAGCTCGTCTAATGCCAATAACCGCAAACAGCGAACATATATACCCCTAGTATATAGTATACCGTGTATAGTAGTAGGCCTTATATGATGCAGTTCTTGGTTGTTGCGATATGCGAAAAGCTTTAGGCAGCAGCGGTGCAAAAATGTTCGATTCGCTGCGCAAAACCAAAATGGCGAATATCCCATACAATATAGGCCTACAAATGCAATAGTAAGCTGCCAATACTACAACAACAGTCTCCTGAACCCAACTTGGGTATACGTACAGCATCCACGTAATAAAATTATAGGGATACAATACGTAGAACCTCTAGCTCTTACAGCATCCTCCAGTTTTGTTTGAAAAAGCTCGACTGCAATCATGTTAATTTTAAGAATGTCAATGTTTAAGGTTAAAAAGTAGTGACACATTTTTTAACGAGCCAAAAAAAGATGTAACCTTTATGAAAATTCATGGACTTGAGCAAAATGTATACAGTCAAGACCTTGCACCTTATGGCTTACATGTGTTTGATCCCATGAAGAAGGACCTTGTCAAGCAGCAGATGAAGAGGCCCAAAATGGGGCTCAAAAATGATTATCTGCAGTTGGACGGACAATTTTAAAAGATGGCGTACAAAAACTTTTACCACATAAACACAAGTCAATAAATAAACTTGGCAATTACACGGAAAATAGGTAATGGTATGTACTTTAACAAAAATTAGGATTACCGGATTAGCACATTACTTTTTTTTTAAATTAGAAGATTGCTGTATTCGCTCTTCAATAAGATTGGACTTGCGTGATTATATCCGAGGTTGGTATACAAATTTCACAAGTGACTGTCACTAATCACATTGTGCCTTGTATGGTCACAGTTTGTCCAAAGTACAATGGTGACACCATCCCCTCGCAAAGTGACATCATTCATAGATGATCCCCTCTGAACGCCATATCGAATGGAGAAGAGTAAAAGGGTGGTGGTTTTGGGATATGTGTGTGGATCATGAGAGGGGGAGGGGGATGGAAAACGAAAAGGCCCAATGCCTTGTGTGCCAACCCAGCATAATCCTGGTAAGCCGAGCGGAATAATTTAGTCCACTCGATCGGCGTTTAATGCCCAACTCCCAAAACAAACCTTGTATCCCTATCCAATGGGATAATGGCCCAAGGGTTACTTCTCCATATAGAGAGAAAGGGGGGGGGGCGTTTGCAGGGAACCCAGGTGGCGTTGGCGACGTTGCCATCATCGTATTCATGGATGTTGGATCCGTGAAAATCCCCAACACTAATGGCCACCATCCGCATGCATTCAATGCCAATGCCACGCAATGCAATGCAAAAACCAAAAACCCAAATCTCTTTCTGTCCCTGTCCCTCTTCATTACACCTAGCTCTTATGTCACTCCCTATAAACACTCCCCTAACAATTAAAATGACCGAAAACCTTGCTATTACTATAGATTTACAACATCATCGTACATCTACGTATACAGCTAGGGAAATTATTATAGTGAAACCTGTGATCTTGACCACCCTTACATGCTGACCACTCTTTAAGAAATTGGAAAGATAAAATTGCTCCCTTGACAATTAGCTGTCCATTAATTTGACACCGTAAGAGAGATAAGGATTAATAATTTATTTGCAATTCCTGGTCAATAGAGCCCTTTCATATACACGTGACTATGCAGTGCATCATGGAATTCTATACCCGCCCATTGAGGTACCACATGACCTTGATATCATGCTTCTAATCAAGATCCGCAGTTACACACGAACCAAGTTAAATTTGTCATGTTGGTACCTCAGTGGGCGGATAATAAGCCCCGCCCCTGGGCAGTGATGTCATCGGTCAATTTACTTCATGTTGGCTGCCAAATTTTCCCCAGATTGGCGCTTATTAACCCTGCCAGCACAGTACTACTGTACAATTTTAATTCTGCATGTCATTGTCAGTGTATAAGTATTGCATACTAGCAGTATCTAGCCCTATACATTAATTTTCTATGGATTTTTATATATGATGACCACCTGTTAAAGTTGACCGGATTTTTTTGGAACCGCGACTGGTCAACATACACAAGTTTCACTGTATACTACTGTGAAACAATGCAGCGAACAATGCTCATCCGTATGAGTGCAACCTCGAAAAACGATTCAACTGCGTCTTGGGTGTTCCGAAAGAGAAAACAAATCGAATAATTACTCATAAAATAATACTAAAAACTACATAAATATATGTATATTATAAACGAACTATTCAGAATGCATGATGCAGGGCTGCATCAGAAATGTCATTGTGCATACTCATTCGTCAAAATATTAGTCGAATCGTTTTTCGAGGCTGTGCTTCAAATTGTATAGCCACACAAGAGCAGAATTTACTGTATACAGATAAGAGAAAAGAATTTGTGAAAATCGATGGCTATAGTTTCAACATTTTCATTAAATAAGGTCAAAATCGATACAATATATTCTGAAATACAAAAAATATAAATCTTCCTAATCTGTTCAGTAAAAATCCTATAACCACTCAGAATACGTTTTTATTTGCACTTCAATCAGATAAAATATAACGCACAGCCTCGAAAAACGATATACAATTAACATTTTGCGGGAAAAGAAGTTATTTTTTACAAAATTAGGTTCTGCACTTTATTCTTCTGAATATTTATTACTTCTTGGGAAGTATTTTACAAGGGATAACGTTTTTCTCAACAGCCAAAATGCATTTGAATCCGTTTCCTGCTTCAGTTATATAATATTTGGAAGAAACAATATTAACATTATTTCCCCCCAAACATAGCTCTTCTTTATTCTCATCTAATAAATTGGACACTTATTAATTGACATGCCCTTAACAAATTAACATTTCATGAATTGGCAGTTAAGCATTAAACGATGAAGCCCTTTCTCCTAAACGATCGTCCTGTTTATTAATCCAACTTGGATCAAATGTGCTCAACATGTATCCAATGCTTCAGTGTTCGTCATCAAGAGCTTCAACTTGCCACAACCAAATCAAATCCATATGGGCTTGTTAAATTACTCCATGCAAAATACTGCCTAAAGATGGCGCTCAAAACCTCACTCGCACCGCAGCGCCACCAACGGACTAATTTCAACATATAGCACGCTTTCCTCTATACAAATACTTCATATATCTTTGGAAAAAATAGGTATACAATAATTATTTGCAATGTAAACCATTAATTATAATTTCAAACTGGTACATTTTAAAATTACAGTGAAACCTGTCTATAGCGGATTCTCGAGGGACCAGAAAAACATTCCAGCATACAGAGGTTTTTAAAACATAAATGATATCAATGGTCCCAAAAAGTCAAGTTTTCCACTACAGACAGGTTTCACTGTATTTAAAAAAAATATATTAATTTATTATCATTAAAATATAATTACAGTAAAACCTGTGTATAATGGAAACAAAACTTTTTCCCGTTTTATCAGACAGGCTCCTGTTTAGACAGGTTTCACTGTATTATATATTTCTGTTATCTTAAATGAAATACTTTATAAAAATTAATATTTCCCTGTAAACAACACAATTCCAACTAATAATATTAATAAATGATGCATCATTGTTTAATAATATAATACTATACCATAAATGATTGGTTTCTATTAGGGGAAACATACAGTCACACTAACACATCATCGTATATAAATTATGCAAAATATTTAATGCAAACGAATCCTATCTAATCAGGGTACAACACTTTTATGCTAATAAAAGCGTTGAGATTTGGCTGTGTGGTGCGGAATATTTCACCTATGACAGGTGTGCAACTTATTGTGCCAACTTTGAATTCTTAGAAAGACACTGGGCCATAAAACTAACCCTTCGGAACAGTAGCAGATCACAGTGTTCCTGTTCCTGGAACGAGTCACTGTCAACACCATCACTCATGTCCTGGGATCAATGCATGGATTAATAAATATCCCTTGAAGATTTCCAAAAGAAAATATAATTCCTTCTCCGGATAAGTATTATAAATTACACAGAAACCAACTCATTGGGGGATGATATCATAACTAAATTCTTATTTCACTGTGCAACTACTACATTTGAAATCAAATTATACTGTATAATAAAATAAATACCAATAAGTGAATATTTTTCCATGTTCTATAATTTAGCTATCTACCAAAAGGACCTTATTCTAAATGTAGAATTTTAAATATTGACTAAATAAACTCAACGTACAAAGTTTTTGCAAATGATACATTACAAACCTATGTATTTATTACGAGATAAAATATAAGTGTAATAATATAGAAAATTCCTTCGATTTGATCCAGAATAAAAATACCATAATGCACTAATTTCTAAGATTTGAAATGTATTCTTAAACCTAATTAAGTTGCCAAAAAACGTGTAAATACCAAGGTAAATACTGTATAAATATTTGTTCCAGGATAAGAATGTCACCAATATTATAAGAGGTATTATAATAACTTGAATAATAAAATATTTCCTGGATATGTTCTGGGATTTGAAATATTCAAAAACCTGTTCAAGTTGTTCATTTAAAACTTGGATTTAACAATTATGTACTCCCTGACCACAGTGGTCAAAGTTATTTAAAGGGGACAGAAACCACTGTTTATGGGATATAATAATGGTATATAGTTGGAGGTGCGGTTGTGGTTGCGGTTGTTGAGGTTGCGGTTTGCAAGGTAAGTAATTAGGGTTGTTGTTATTTTAGGTTTTGGTCTTGCTGTACAATAATATACTACACAGGTGTTGGCGGTGGTGGTGGTGGTATATGGACGTGTGGTATTTATATAAAGGGTTGGAAATGGACGTGTGGCCCTTTCCCACGGGGCAAGATGGCGACCGTGCTCAAGTGGCGCCCTCGGGAGCAGTGTGCGGCTTTAATTGGCCCATCATCCTTGCTTGTTGCGATTTAGGCACGTCAAGGATTTGCCGGCAAAGGGCCTCCACGGGCTTCTTTGCTTTCGCAAGTGGCCTCATTCGCACGCAGCGCCCTCTGTACGAGTGCACAGCACATACAACCAGATTAGAGCCACCATTGTCCCCACGCAGCTAGTGCCACAAAACACTACACATGGATTAACATCACATACAGTGTACCAATACAACAGAATAGTTGCTTCATTCAGCATATAGCAACCATTGTTTTAGATTTATTTACATGCATAATATAAAAGAAATATAAATGCAGTGTCAGTTGAATATTATTTTCATTTTTTCAACAGCGTAATCGTCAGTTGTCACTGCTTAAAATTTTTATTTTATAATCAACTTTCCCCAATACAATTTTCCTTTATAATCAACCATTTATATTTACATCACAATAACATTTATACTAAGAAATGCAATTAGCTCAATTTTTAAAATAATTACAGTGAAACCTGTCTATGGTGGAAACCGTCTATAGTGGAAACCTGTCAATTGTGGACATATTAGCTTTTTGTTGAACCTGTTGGACCATAATTCAAAATAATTCACAGCATTATTTATGTTTTGTTTTTAAAAATATGCTGGAAAAACCTTTCTATATACAGTGGGAAGTTTTTCCTGTTCCTTTTAGATTCCATCATAGACAGGTTTCACTGTATTATAATGTGGAGAAATAACTAAATTTGATTTCCCAATTTTGGATAAATCACATGACTTTCTTGTCTTTTAATCTAATTAAATTTATTGATTATCAAATAATATGGATTTAGGAAACTTAATTTGCTGCTATATTATAGTACAGTAAAACCTGTCTATGGTGGAACCTCAAAGGACCGTAAAATCCTTTCGCAATAGACAGGTTTTTCAGTATTGATGTCTATTTACAAACCAACAAACATTAGCACGGGGTCAATGAGCCAATAAAATGTCAAATTTTGCAATATATAGACAGGTTTCGCTGTATTATGATAAAAATGTGTTTACTTTTTGTATTTGCAGGTTAATTTACACAAGAAATTGTATATCCTTTTTGTTGGATTGCACAATCAATATTTGTGAATTTATGAGTTTTCACAACGATGGGAATTATAATTAGAGGAGAGACACTCGGAAATGTGAAATAAATATTTGTTTCGCCTCGAAACGAGGCAATAAAGTGGCCATTTTTTCTCTCTCTCTCTTCTTCTCACTACTGTGGACATTGAGGAGGAAGGTATATAGGTATGCTCAATGAGCACTTGTTAATCCCATCCGGTGGCGGCGCTGAACAGCCATAAAAATTCCCACATCGCCAAGGCTATAGCACAGCAAGTATATAGTAGTGTAAGTAGCCTTATTCAGGCAAATGACGAACAGGCTAAAGTAGGATTTGCTCGGTTGCTGCACTAGACAAAGCTAAAGAGTGCCCTTCGGTCAAGCCGCAACAATAACCACCATATCACAATCAACTACAATATATAAATTATACTACAAATATACATATCCTGTCCATCTGGCCACCTGAGGGACCGTTCATAAATCACGTCCAACTAATTTTAATATTGGTCAGTGGGAGTGTTTAGCAAAGTGTGATTGTAACTAACATGGGCTTATGTTCCTTTAATGCCTTATATAGCGTTGATAATTATTATTACATTGGTTAGGGCAAATAAATGGTTTCCTATGTTTCTTCTAACGCTGCGAAAGAAAAAAAATAGCACATTTTTAAATACTATATACTAGTAACAAAAATTTATTTATGGACCTAATGTTTTCATTGTCATTCAGGTTTGGGATTAAAATTCATCATTTGAGCTGCAGCTTTACGATATATAATTTATTACAATTTGAAAACTCGTCATAAAAATCTGAAAAAATATGGTTTCTGTCTAATTAATGGTCCTCTACAACTTTCTAATTGACACCAACCACCTGTCTTCTACGGTTTTCGATTTAGGATTTCAAAAACCTTGAACGGTTTGCTGGAGGTCAAAGGTCACGTGACTGTTCGATTCGCCCCACCTTATTACCAATAACAGCCTGTCGATTATATTTTTAATTACCTTCATTTTTTTTACAAAAAAAGAAATCAAGTTCTGTGGAACACCCTGTATACAAGACTGGAAAAACTAGGAATTCATAGAGTTAATACCGCTGTGGTCAGGGAAATTTATATGTTTTGTGTTTTCTAACAATGTTTTCTTTTACAAATGACAATTTATCATATAGTCAGTAGTCGGTCAGTCATGGAAAAAATTACAAAGATCATCATCATATAATACATGCATAGAAATCTATTTTCATCTTTTTGTTCTAACCCATCCTGGCTATAAGTTTGCTTATCTATTGTTATAAATTCTAGTCCACATCAAGAGTGTCCACACTAAGATTCGGCTAAGTCACTTTGCAGCGCCACCTGTCGCATTTGAGCATAACAACTGGTATTATAGTACACATAGTAGAATACACAGCTTCAATAAACCAATTGACATGCGCACAATGAAGTAATCTAAATGGAAATAATGTTATAAAATATTACGACCCCAAACTGAATATACTAAATATTGATCTAATTAAAACCAAGAATAATTATGTATATAAAAAGTTTGCTGAAGCTAGTTCATGGTATATGGAAAGGGTCTCAAAATACAAATTCAGCTTATGTTTTCCATGATGGGTATACACAATATCTAGGTTAGGACCTCATGCATATCTACTAGTATAATACGGCGAAATAGTAGCATATGGCGTTACAGTGGCCTCTTTTCAGCATATCATAAATTAAGCAACGGGTATTGATGAATATTGATGAATGTGGGCGGGGCTGTCAGACATGGAAATGAGCAACGAGGGGCACAACATGATCGGCCCATTACATGGGGCGTCAGCAAGCGACCACGTTACGTCACGCCCATCAACATTGCATGAAAGACCTGGCCCATACTATATATTACACCTCATGGTTCCCTCGTGGTGGTACCCTCATATGGTCCCAGGTCCTTACATATACAGTGGGATGAGCACATTGGACCCCGGCCATAGCCCCATGTGCACTTTTCAATTTTATACTTTTCGCCTCGCATCACACTTACCTTCTGTCACTGACAAAAGGTTCAATGGTTCGTGCGATTAATAATTCATTAGGAGGGATCAATGATGGCAAAGGGATGGGAAAAGGACATTGGGGCCCGTTTCTTTCTAGTGCCATCACTCTTATCCCTCTTTTCTCTCTTCCTAGCTCTATGTACACACAACACAATTATACGTGTAACCGCGAGTCGTTTCATTTTCCGCCCCAAATGATGACCAAAACCCCCACTATATGTTATATAACGTGATGCCACCCAAACCCCCTCTTTTCTCCTATATACTCTCCTATATATAAAGAGAATGCAACAAACGAGCCGAGCAACTCGCTCCTACACACTGGCACAATCCAGTAATTACACCCATAAATGAGAGTCATTACACCATTGAGGGTATCTCATTTTTTTTACCCCTGTTTTCCTCAAAACGACGTTTTCCAAATCCGACCAGTGTAAAGCCTAGTTTCCATATAGGCGATTCCGTTGCGTTGCGGCTGCGATTTGCGAAGCGGCTGCGACCGCGGCTGCGG
>JAQFZQ010000969.1:0-23930 GCA_034696005.1 Glomeris marginata
AACTTTCACAAAGCTACCTCTCACCATTTTGCAGATATTTAAACAAATGATAGACTTTTTGTTCACCCTGTATATACCCCTCCCTACATCTGAAACAGGAATATATATTCCAATTGTCCGATCCAGCATGGTCTTTTCGTATTTTTTCTTCACAAATCCCACTTGCCCATTTTGGAAACTTTAGGATCCACAGTGGAGAATAAATTCGCAGGGGTGTTAGATTTCATTTTCTACTTCTAGTCTCAATTCAAATCATGTTTGCTGCACCTCTGCCCATGTGCGAAGGTGTAACAATCGGATCAGTCGTCATGCACATGCTTTTATTATTGAAGTTTCTATGGAGACTATTTTTGAGACGCATGCAGTAACATTGCATTTCATATTATTGATCGAATTGCGTGTATAACATTCGAATTGGTTCAGTCCGATAGGTGATAGTTCTGAGTAGAGTTGGAATATACAGGGTGAATAAAACAGTCTTGGCTCCTGAAGTCTATTTGAAATGGTGAGTGTAACATTTGTTCCACGTCCACAAGTGAATCATATCGCTCGTGACATTGGACGGCAGTTTCAAGGTCGTTCACATTGCATCTTTTAAACCGTTGCAGTTAGCACCCCAGACCCATTTTGAAAGTTGTAGAGCACGTTTCATGTGTAATTATGTTTATTTTGTTGAACTTGATTGCCGAGGTGCTTCCTTGCTTTGGCATCCCTGCCTAGTTCCAGTTAGGTCATTACTCTGTATTGGAACCATCTATAGCCAATACCCCCCTAATCCACTCTTGGCAAAAATGTATACTGTATATAAATTAAGGAATTATATTCTAAACAATGTGATGAATGTTCTATATTAGTAACGAAATAATGCATTGTTGCCAATCGATATGCTTTTAGAAATCCACGATTATTTATTTATATGCTGCATTTGGTAAGTTTGTTTGTGCTTGGTTGTGATGAATTGTTGGTTATTCGTCTGCAATAGATGCTTTATTAATGTGCTAGGATTATGGGCAGTGTACTTGCAAAGCCTTTAGGTCAAGCTGATGGATTTAAGAGAACGTGATAAGCATTGCTAAGAAGGTGCAACAATGTGATATATTTTATTTAAACATTCCACTAAGGTCTGTGTAGTATTATTCAAACATGTGTGTATATACATACTGCATGAATTCTA
This sequence comes from Glomeris marginata, assembly GCA_034696005.1. Lineage (NCBI taxonomy): Eukaryota > Metazoa > Arthropoda > Diplopoda > Glomerida > Glomeridae > Glomeris > Glomeris marginata. The sequence continues at coordinate 1,175 of JAQFZQ010000969.1, forward strand.
AACACAGTAAAACATTTACGTGCATAAAGTAAATCCTGCAATACAATTTTTACGATTGGGAACACTTATAGTGCTGCAAACCGGATTTCTATTTATAAATGCTATGTAACTGCTTAGCTTAGAGCTCTGCTGAGAGCAGTGGAATTTCCGTTTTGATTGTCCTTAGAACCTGTCCTATGCCAATTGTAAATCTTGCCAACTCTTCACATTGTGAATTGACATTCTGACGCTCAAGAGCATGATTGAACCTATTGGACCTGCATGGCCCCTAGCTAATCTCATTACAACTCGCTCTTTGTCTTGTGCTACTATAGCCTATGCTACCAGTCTGCAATAGCTGAATTCTTACAAAATTTGATTTGCAAAGCAGCCGACAATTTCCTTCTTGCAGCCAGGTCCCTTTGCGAATAACCAAAGAGATTTGCATGGAAAGTCGACTTGAATTGTACAAAGTATTTATACATATTCCGTTCAGAAGACTATATGCTTCAACAAACATATGGCCAACATGTCGTTTTCATTATTAAAATGTATTTTCCGCCATTCATTCTTGTGCTTCTATATGATTGTGCCACTTGGCTCCTTGTTAGAGGGCACCACCATGTCAAGCAGTCTCATGGAAGAAATTATGCAGCAAACAACAATACTTTTTAACTATGCATACACATTTACACACGCTATGCAAAACAGTTTATGTACACATAGAGCGCCACCTAGCCAAATAAACATAGCCCTACTATACCACTTACAAATCTAAAACCATGATGTTCATTGATATGAACAGCATAGTTAATAACTGCAGCAAATCGATGATGTAATTGCCGCTATTTAGTGTATTTTTAAACAGATTCTCATTACTGCAGTCAAGATGGATTCTATGCTGTACTGTGGTATAAATGGCGTGATAAGAACATGTTTTTTTTTTTTCTGACAGTAACTAATGACATTATTTCTCATCCTCGAAATAATATTGTTTTATAATCCCCTGCATTAAAGAGGTTAGCATTATGAAGTTGGCATACATTCCACAGAAAGCAGACAAACTGTCCCGAATATGAAAGACATTTATAAAATATACAAGATGACAAAAACATGGATTTAAAAGCATTGAAAATAAATACAATTGAGATGCTGTCAATATAAGCATCAAATTTCATTAAAAAATTCTATAATTATCTGAAATTATAATACACTTAAAAGTTAACCTTCAAGAAATTCAACATTATACAGACCAAGTAGATTCATGGTCGGTCGGTGGTTCCGTTCAGGCTTACTTGGAACAATTCAGCGCACTTGCATTAATTTCCGGTGACGATTTCTTTTGCGGAAAACCGGACTAGCAGACCGCTCGATCAGAAGCAAAGGGAGATGAGAAGAGAAAAAATACTGGTCTTTGTGGTTGTCCTGGCAACCGCATCCAACTCTCAAACCCTTATCGCTAGGGTATATCCTTGTGCCAAATCGCTTGTAAGGCGCACATCACCACCAAACTTGACGCCTGTACTCGGGGAAAAAATACCATCTTATTTGGCATTCGTGAAGCGTCAATCTTTTAAATATTCTACCATTGGACGTTTTCCTAGAATTTATTGTCTTGCGGAGCGGAGGGACGGAAATGAGGTTAACTTCCCCACATGACGCAGTTGGATTCAGTGTGAGGAAAATTGTGACTTAAAACATTAAATTATTTTTAGCTTGCAGTGCTGTTCTCTCGTCTAAAGTTTTCGACTGATATAAGTGTTATTGTTTTTGCAAACTATTGATATAGGAGGGGGTGGTGTAGGTCAATGCTGATTAAAGTATGATTTCTAGAAAAGCATTTTTGTGTGGTACACACTGCAAACCGAAGATTTCATAAGGAGTGCAGTGTGTCCCCTATATTGTGGGCCACAAAACTGTCTGCTTATTTTGAAATCCTGAATGATATTTATTTCCTTTTACAGAGTCCCTAAGTGGTTCTTAAATGCATGGTGCATTGGCTCGTTAATGCTGTGCACAGCTCCACTCAGCATGCACTTGGCTTCAGATCATGCATGTCTCATTTGAAGACACCGGAGTTGGTGTCTTTTATGGAAACATTTATTTAAGATGAATTGACTGGATAAATTTCAATTCTTCCATTCGGATGAAATTATACAGCAATCATTGACATACTTATTCCTATAATGTCCTGTATTTGTTCAATGAACAGTTTTCGAGATATTCCAGTGTATTAGAGAAGAGTTTCAATGGTTCTCAGCCTTAGACTGTGTGACGTCAGCGTTCTTACCATATTGTGACCAATATTCAGGGATTAATGCACAATGTCTTCTTTCTAGTATATGTCTTGCCATTAATTTTGTAGACATATTTCTGAAGGAGCTAGGCTACATATTTGGAAAAGCAAAATGCAACAAAAATGATTCATCTTTTCATTCATATGGAGCAATTTAAACTGCTCAAAAGGGAGAGCATTGCTTTTATACAAAGGACATTTTTGGAAACGTTCTTACATGACTATACGTGCTATTGGAAAATTTGAAGTGACAGCACTCACAGTTCAAGATAAAATATGCAATTTTTCATGTATACTATATAGTGCTGCTCTGCTCTCCAGCGTCAAATGTTATTTATTAATTTTGTTGTTTTTTACTTTAGGTATATAGTGTATAAATTCCTTGTCAGGCTTTGTTACAAACCCAACTGAAGTATACTTATGACAAGTCCTTTTACTTTTAAACTACTTTGGCACTTATTACGTTTAAATGAAGAAGAGTTCAAGACCTGTAACAAGTAAATTTGTGTCTAAACCCGATGCATTTTTGTAATGTTATGTATGTAGTAATATGCTATCATATGGGCGTTACCTAGCTCACTTAATTGCATCAACTCTTGATTACATGCAATCGAATGTCCAGGAACAAGCTAAAGGAAGTAGCTGATCCGATTTTGAACATTCTCCATGTTATTGGCAATTAGTTCAACATCGTATAAGCGTTTCTTTAGCCCTCCCTATACAATGCGTATATGTAATTTGAGGCGGATCTTGGTTTATGTTTGCGACAAATTGTGTTGTCACTGGCACGGTAGTAATTTTTACAGTATGGGCCTGCTAATTAATTCTGCGCACTCAAGTCGATCGACGTTTGCTCCGCATACACGTTGCATGCAACACCCCCTAGCCTGCCTGCCCATCATTATATTTGCTGTTGAACCAAAGGGCAAATTAATATCCGGAACCGTACCTGGTGTTTAATTTCTGTATTGCGGCGCGTGAAAATAGAATAGGTACTAAAGGGGCGGTGCATACTTTGGAAACCAATATGTAATGCCACATGAAAGAAAGGTGTTGACCAAATGGGCGGATTCAACTTCACGAATGCTCTGTGCGAGTCACAAGGTCCATGGGGAATAATGCCCCAACAATGAACTCTATGATGATGGTTATAATTATTATTGGACAGCTGGAAGGAACTCATGGCCCTGGTGCTCTTTGATGCTTTATCATGGTTATATATCGACCCAGGAAATGTGGACGACTCATTCCATTTTCATTTTGCTCGTTGTATTCGTATCCCTTTCGGCTTATCTTGCAATATCTGGAGATGTTGGTGGGTAATGCAAGAGGTGCCTGTACAATAAATAGGCCAATATGGTCAATTGGCCATGTAATAACTTAAGTGGAATGAAAAACTGATTTCCCTCACCGCACAATGTTGCCCAATAACGTTGTTTCCTAGGGTATTTGAGAGGTTGTTAATTTCAGAAAAGTGTTTGAAATTTTTCTTTAACATCTGACGATGTATATACCACTGTGTTGAAGCTCCTTGGTTCCCAATGGTCCTCTTCGCATTAAAATTTCACTGTAGATTAAATTCAAAGTAAGGTGTTTGCGGTAACACGTAGAATGGGAACCTCATCCATTTTGAAGATGTATGCACAGCTAGTTTTATTGAATTGGCGTTGCACTTGTTGCAGCAGTCTGGTAGATCACATCAAACGAGAGCAATTAATAATTTTCAAGTGGTACATCGTGTTTTGTACACTTTGAGCTCTTGAGTTGACCTCCTCCCTGTCCGTTCAATAGCATCAGACAGCAACCAGCCTGTCACTACTTGTTATCAACAAGCAATCCTATTATTAATAGTTTTTCATCCAATCACATTAATGTAATTAAGCTATAAGTTGACAGTGGACAAACCAATTCCCTTAAAAAGGGAATTGTCCATTCAGTTCTGCAAGTAGTTACTTTTTGTATTAAGATATACTTCATTATTGAATGGCAAAATCGAATTTTACCCAAAATTGCACCACATTTGTAAATCAATGTGACCCACTTTTATTATTGATAAAATATTGGACATGCTGCATATCTGCAAAATTTGGAGCACCAGTTCCAGCACCAATTCCATGCAAATTCGCTAAGTTCTCAATTTTGGTGGCACGTAGAGTGATTTCGTCCAATTTACAGACAGCTGGATGCAAGCCATGCACAAATAAGCAATATGGCGCATGACACTTCCTTCAGTGAACAAGATTTTAAATTTTAAAATATATTTATAAGGAGGATTTCATCACTCCTAGGATTATAAGATACCTCGTATACTATATGTTCACAATTTAAACCTAACATCACAAGGATCCATTATGTCCTCTTCATAGTGAGTTGAAATAAATCAGACATATGTTGGGGCATGTTGTGTTCTTAGAGTAGGCTCATCTATATTTAATAGAACAACGTTTCGCTTATTTGCTTGTAACCTTTGCTGTTTATTACTCAAAACATATGTATGAAGGCTATATTTGCACGATTATCGATTAATTTTTGCGCATTTGATTTTGATTTAAATAGCTATTTGTCATCATTATAAAATAAATAAAGACTGAAATCTGTTGACAATCATCATGCAAAGCCCCACGAAAATTCACAAAACAGCAGATTGTTGTTATGTTCCAGCAGCAGGATGTCTTTATTAAAAATGTTTTCGCGTAAGATATTTCACATTGGAAAATACAATTTATTATATTTTATACAAACTTTCCAATGGGGGTAGTTCTTGAAATGCGATTGGAAGCCATTGTTGTGTTCGTATGGCGTAACGGTGCCTGGGTTGTCCCATAATTTAGTAATGTAAACACTGACATAAATCTAAGTACCTACCATATATTGTATTGTCCTAAGCACAGCAGGCCTACATCCGAAATGGTTCCCTAGCATTTTCCGGAAGTTGAGGACTGTGGGAGGCGACAACGGAAAGGAGGCGTCAATCACTCTTGTTATCGATTTTTGTTGTAATGCAGAATTGGAGTGACTGAACCTTGCGTTAGCTATAGATATACATATATACATACCATTACAAAACTGTAACTTATGAAATTTACTTTAATTGATACATATAGTACTGCAGTAAAACAAGGGGCAATTGCCCCTTGTGCGCTTTTAAAAGCAAATCGAATTTATTTTACTTTTTTACCGGATCGAATAAGTTAGAAGACGTGTTGGTCTAGGCCATAGCAGTTCACCTTAAAGGTGAACTGACACAGCTTTATAGGGTACCCTGAAAATTAATTTGAATATTGAAACCAAAGTCGATAAAAAGCGTGGAATCCTCTGCCTTTTCGGAAAATAATTTGTATTGTGTATTTTGGAAAAGATGACAAATTAGTTACATCTCTCATCCGGTTTGCATTTCAGTTGTCCTTACTACATACACTATGTATAGATCGATAATGTAATCGGGATATATACTATATACATAGTATGTTTGTCAATTTTGAAATGCCGCTATACAGTTTCATTAATGCAAGCACAATTACGTATTTTAATCCGGTAAACGTGCATTAATGTACAAACAGTCTCGGGTACAAAATAGGTCATAAAATTACATGGGTCTGGTGTTAGATTTTGTGGCAGTGATACTACTGACATTAAGTGTTAATGGAAACATGTGACCAAAAGATTTTGTTTTAAACTTCGACGTCAACATGGCGAAATTATTTTTTTCTCATGAGTGTTGTATATAGGCCATTTAAAGGAGAACAATATGGCAGTGACAAAATTATTAGGAATCGTTCTGAACACCTTTATTTCCACTATCTCTAAACATATTAGTACATCCGAATAGTAACTTTTAACATTTTTATCGCAAATGCAATTTTAGTGTAATTTATCAAATTTGGGTAGGCTACTAAAGCTAGATGCCTAGCAGGCAAGCCTGCACTATCTATTAACCAATGTTGTGAACAGGTTTTTTTGAAATATGTACATTGAAATGAAAGATTGTCTCCAATATTTAAAATATAATCAATATTCCGGATACACGTATGGTGAGCAGGATTCCATACGGCACATCGCAGTAAATCCCGTGACATTCCCAGTGTGCAGAAGTTTTTAATGCTGGCAACAATGGCAATTAAAGTAGCCTGAACCAGCCCAAGAAATGGCAACTTATTTAGTTTATGGGGTGTCTGTTCAGGAAACACGATTTGTTGAGACTTTTTCTGCTGATTTTTTTTACCGTGTATTGATTGATAACGTTGTATCTCATATCTTGTTTTCTTCTTGTTTTTCGTTTCACGTTTTCCAGATTTGAATAGTTACTTGTTGTTTGCCAATTTTTTTACTTTTTAATTTTAATAAAAATGTTCCTAAGATGGAATATTGCTCTTTTTTGATTGAAGCAGAGATATTAAAAAGGTCAAAGGCCCAACCAGAGTTTGTTCATTGAGCTAAATAGGTTTGTTTATCGCTTCATGGATTGTTGCGATCTGTATTTTTTCTTTCATGGACACTTTTGTTGCTTTTCTACTGCCAGGAGCTTTTTATTTATTTACTCTGGTTCCGTGCACTACGTCATTCTTTGAGAAATGAAGATCAAATCTCGAAAGAAGATTGATCGTTCATCCAGACCATATTTTCTGTCTGTATTTTCAGAAATTTTATAATCTCCCCTCTTCAATTTGGTACAGTAAGAACTTTCCATTTCCCAAAATTTATCGCTGAGAACACATAACCTTGTCATGTAGCACATATCGTTCCTTGACATTCTATGGCGTAATATCTGAATGTTGAGCACAAAATCCACAAAAACTCACATGTGTCACAAAATTTTTAAAGAAGTTAACCGAATGAATGAATGCACACAATTCGTTTATTTATAGAACCATTTTACGAAACATATTCATTTGAGATGTCTATAATAGTATGGTCTGCAATATAACATTAGAAACCACGATGTAGTCTTTCCCATATTTAGCATTTGTACCAATAACTGTATCAATACTATCTTATTCTAATCGTATTTCTCGCTTTTCTCATTTGCAGTTCATCTAGTTGTAGGTGAACAGACACTGGTATTCAATCTACAGGAAGAAAACCTCTACAAGCGTACAAAGGATAACGTTTTTATAACTTGCGACCCACCGGATAATGCAGTGTCAGTTATCAACATGCAATGGATAAATCCGAAGCAACAACCCATTATTGGCAGTTCGGGAAGGTAAATAATAAAAACACCATGCATTGGAATTACATTGAATGTATATGCATTCCTTGTAGGGTGCGAACTGAAAAAAATCCGAAGACCGCAGGAACTGACTTGGTGTTTGAGAAGATTGAAGTCAGTGATAAAGGGGTCTACAAATGCAGTGCAAAAGTGGATGGCCATCCGGTTTCACGGAGTTTTAACTTGCATGTATCAGGTATTTTAATTGTGTTCATAATTCATTTTCATAACAAACACTGAATCGACTGTTTATGTATGTACGTGATACAATTCTATATATAGCATCGTACAGTTACTATTACAATATGGTAAAAGTATCTCGTTTTCAGTGCCGATCTCCTTTGCCGGCACTGAACCAGTTCAATGGGTAGCAGAAAATACAACTAACTCTATAAATTGCACAGTGGGTGGAGACCCAATGCCATCCATTACGTGGAAGAAGTTTCCTAATCATGAATTGAAAGGTGGGAATGTGTACTTATACTTATGTGCACATATTGGTGCAGAAATACCAATTCCTGGTTAAAAAATACACTGTTTGACTTGCTTGGTACATTTTATATCATTGACATGGGGGATATTATATCCCCATCTGCATTTGTCTTGGGATTCTGCCCCATTGTGCAGATTTGAGTCAGAATTATTTGATGATAATTTTTTGCATTCCAGATCCTCGATTCAGACCCGAACAAGAAAAACTATTTATATCCAACATAAGGCGATCTGATGCTGGAGAATACGTAAATCCATATATACAGAATGTCACTCACAATTTTAAGAGTACTAAAACAGTAATTTTGCAGGTATGTAAAGCCATGCAGACTGCGCAAGAAATACCATCTTTCAATGACACCGTTATAACTCTGAAGATAAAATGTAAGTAATTGTTTATGGGCGGGGCCATCCGAACCTATACTGAGTTGCACAGATAAAATTAACCGAATACTTAAACTGTGTTTAACTGAAGCAATTGAATTCGTTTGCAATCTATGTATTGGCAAAATTGCAAAAATCGAAGCGGGGGTCGCTTCATGGGTTGTTTTCACTGCACAGCCCATGCAAAATTCTATTGATGTCGCGGTAGTGACGTCATTTCTTTTAATACGAAACCTTTTCAGCTGACCAATAAATATTATATTTTCAGAATCTCTTATGACGTTTAACAAAGATGTCTGCTCATGTCGATGTGTACATTAAACTTTGCACCCAAAACAACTTAGTTTTTTGATGATTTGATAATACTTTTGATGATTTCTGTTGGAGCTTTACAGCTGTACAATAGATAATTCTGAACTCACATCAGCCGATTTGCAGGCTGTGCAAAGTGAGAGATGAGCTGGAACGTCTGAAATAATGCACATAAATATGAAACTTTAGCCAGAAATAATATATTTTATAGCCGTTGCAACGATTCAGATGGCATTAAAATCAGTTGTGCGTTTCAAATGTGACACACAAAAATATTATTATATCTTTGGTGGCAGCGTGCATCTGCGATTTATGTTTGAACTGTAAAAGGCAGTCATATTTCTTACAATTATGATCTTAGCAGTTTTTACTTACATCTATCGTCCGTTGTTGGTAGCAGTCCCAATGTTATTATAGTGCCCAAACAGATGCATGGATGGTGTAAATAGGGTGCACTTCAGCGCTTTTATTCTACCCATTTGTTGAGGCAGGGACTATAACAGGACACGTATTTCTGCAAATTCAAACGTTCCCGATAGTTTTAGTTTTAGGTTCGATGTAAATAAGGCAGAATATAATAGATAAATTTGCCATACGCACAATTTACAATGTACTGTATAAGTAAGCCATAGAGTGAGTGCCGTGCAGGAAAAGCGAGCCGATACTTTGCCCTCACATTAAAGTTCCAATTTCCCGTCGGCAATGTTCAAACATTGACTAAACGAAGGCAAACTCGCACTTCGCAAATTGCGAGCTTTAGTACAATATGTATATTCAAACAATGGACCAAGCAAACTCCTTTGGGGCTTTTTCCATCCCTCTCCCCCACTTTAATATTGGATTTGGGCACAGAGCTCTGTCTGTATACCATGTATGGCCAGAGGGAGCATATTTTTTGAACCTAATTTGAAGAAAGTCGGTTGCTTAGTGGTCAAAAATAATTGAAAGATGTGTGTAACTTTCAAATCGCAGCACCGATAGTAATGCAAAGGCAATAAGATTTTATATTTTCCTGGTTAAATTTTCATCCTTGTGTGCCTCTATATAAAGTTCGAGCTAGTCTCCCTTGTATTGCCAAAAAATCAACTGGTTTCAAGATTATCAACTGCTTCATTGGAAATCGCTCCAGATATATTCCAATATATTGGAAATATACATAAAGTTGTGTGGTTTATAAAGTTGTGAAGTTTTATTTGGGGTTGCCAAATTAGCTAATTTAAATTACAAGCGTGCATGACAACATTATAGATGCTGTTATCACAATTGCAACGGTTGATTTTCCTATGCAAGTAATGCTGATGATTTTTCCCAAATTAAGTTGTATGAAGAATCATTTCACCAGAATTCCCTATAGACATATGACAACCGTCTTGTTACATGCATGAGTTGCAACTTTTCCGAATAGAGTTTGCATGATAAAGGATGAAACGTTTTGTGGTGGATTCAGTAAGTACCCTGGTATCAGTTTTATGTATATAAAACACTATGTAATAAGTTCATAAAATTATTGTTATACAATCATTATGATTTCAGTATTCAGTGTCTTAATTCTCAATCACTGAAATATTTTACAAACATTTACAGTTTTGACTTGATAGTCGCTATAAACGGATATTGATGGATACATTCTTTTGTGTATTTTCATGATAGTTAAACCTGAATGGCCCAAGGTTTACGATACAGATGAAAAGGTATTAGGGTTTCTTGATGGCACAACAAATTTGACTTGTGAGGCGTACAGTGAACCTGAACCGAAATTCGAGTGGTCTAGAGGTGAAAATGACATCGATATGGAAGACATCATTATATCTGGCAACGACAACAAGTACATTTTCACGGAGGCTAATAGCAGTGTTTTGCAGGTTTTGTCCTTACCTTACAGTGTTGTGCAAAAGTCTGGTGAAGGTCATGTATATGACGTGTAATCATGCCCGCAGATTATGCACATATTTCAGGAGATATACCCTAGTATAAAGAACAGGACCAGACATTTACACCGCCCTGTAAATTTTACTTAAAATCTTGCTGAATTGGATTTAAAACTCCATGTTGTTTTGCAAATCCTAGATTCACATTGACAGCGAACAAGCTTTTGGTAACTATCGGTGCACAGTGAACAACCCGCTGGGACGGATACATCGAAATATTATCTTGAAGCAAACAGGTTGGGATATATTTGATGGAATCATACAAAATAGGCATACATCCTAAATTGTGCTTGCTATAAAATTACAGTATGTCGATAGTTGTCATATGACAAACATTTCATATAATTGCAATTCCATTGAGAAGTTAAATTTCACCAAATCGAGTAGTATTATGAGAAGCCAGCTAAAAATAGACAATAACCATTCCGAAAAGTTTTAATGTCACATACAGGGTAGCCAGAAAGTCTAGTCTTTTTGCTAATATCTTGAAATTGAAGTGAATGTTTGCAAATGTAATGATGTTTCCATTTATCATATCATGGTGGACATCCATTGATTACGATATTTTTGACCTTGGAACATTCTGTCAAGGTCATTCACATTTATCTTCAAAACCGGATCCCTTTGGGTGCCGTTGTGGAGATATTCCACTGAAAATTAAATCTCAAATTGTAAGCTACTGTATAGACATATCATGTATATGTTTGACCCCATAACTTTGCAATCTTCTTTAGAAAATACAGGCTGAATAATTGCATGCTACTACTCTAAAAATGTTCTGAACAAATGTACGCTGTGATGGCAAGTTTTGTAGGTGCATTATACCAAATGAAATATTGCATCCAACGGCAAAAAATTAATGTTATAACCAAGTTGTCCAGTATATATGATGCTTGCCGAAACGACTGTATGAAATGTGAGCAATTATTATATTTTTCTTGCAGAGAAACCACAACCGCCTGAAATAAAGCTGAGGTATAAAGGACATGATCGTGTTGAGATTGAATTAGCTCCATCTGATGACTCGCCTGATATTATCGCCTATCTTGTTGAGTACCGACTTGGAAAAGACGACTGGGACAAGGCCAGTTCTGGTAGCTTTTCAAAAGGTGTGTTAAGTATGTTCTTAATCCTGTTGCACTGCCTGCCATATATGATTGCAAAGGCAATATCTGATAGTGTCATTTTATGTAACAAACATTAGGTGTTACATTTATGCTAGTTATGCAGGTTTCATAAACCGGTTGTAATATATGTATCTGTATAGCTAGCTGTATTCAGCAATTACATGGAAATACAATTTTTAAAATCTGAGGTTATGAAAACCAGCTTGATATTGTTTGCTTGTAAACTTTATCCAATGTTTACAATAATTTCAACAGGTTTCCCTCCACTCCAAAGTTATTCCTCCACGCCGTTATCCAAATTTTTTGAAAAGTTTAAGGAGAAAACTTTGGAGTTTGGAATTGAATTGTTGAAATAGGGCAATTATCTGATTATGGCAATCTATCCAGTTACGTGATCACGTGACTGGGTAGATGTTCATCAAATCGAGGTAATCTAGTTTTCTGAGAGCAAGATGTAATGCAAAAATCATATTCCCGATAATCCCGAGTCTGCATATTTCAAGGAACAATTTATATTGGAAAACGGGAAATGAGCGTCATCGAATTAAATCTAATGATTGATTTGTATATGCCTGTTTGATGGCTTTGGGCAGGTGAACTGGTGGTGCTTACGCAGTTGGAACAGAATGAGACGTATTTGATGCGAGTAAAGACCAAAAGTAAGGCAGGCTATGGAGACAGTTCCAAAGATTTCCCGTTCCAAACCCTGTTGTTGCAACCATCGCCAGCAGTTTCAGATAATGGTCGAAACGGGTGCGCAGCAGCATCCACGTCATTTATGGCTGTCTTACTCTTGTCGTTCTCTAGGTTTGCTTTGATTTTGTATATCGTTTAATGAGAAACGATGGAGGTTGTTGAGCAACAAATTGCGGCGGCGGCGGCGACGATGACCCTGATAACACCCCACCCCATCTCATGCTATGATGGTAGTGGTGTGCTTGCTGCAGCTGAACTTCCCTCCTGACGTAGAATTAACCATGCAAAAAATTGCAATCCGTTTGAATTTTGAGGCACATTGTCTCTTCATTAATTGCCCACTGATGTCAATTTTTATAGCAAAAATGGCGTTGTGGTAATGATATAATAAATGCTGCGAAACAAGGTCGTGTTGTCTTTTAAGTTGGTTTGTGCCTTTCTCAATTGACCTGTGTCAATGTTAACCATGCATTTTTTTAGTTACAAATCATGTGCACTCAGGTATAATCTATACAGTGGAATCTCTCTATATACAGTGTCATTCCTTTGTAACATATATTTAACCCTCCCGTTAAGGTTTCCATGCTAATGTAGACACTATATCAGGACTACACTTTTAAGAGCAGCTCCCTTGCAAGAAACACATTTGGTCAGACCGAAGTGATATAATTGATTTTTATAAGGCAGAATCATAATTTATGAACCTTTGAGATCAAAAAACATGTTAAGAAATTTATTAGAGCTAACAATTGGCTATGAACATGGGTATACAACGAAAATTGATGACTATATTGTACTTTGTTACTGTATGAACGATTATGTACATACACTAGTTTAATAATGGAAAATAGAAAATAATGGAAAAATATTTCATCCGACACATGCTGTTATTACAGAGGAATTCCCATGGGGGTGTTGTGATAGGGAGATTTCACCATGTATACGTATGGTTTGCTTGGATTTTATGACTTGAAGTTGTGCGCAAATATTATTTATTGTTACTTTCCCTATAGTGCGAGTTAGTTACCATAAAAAATAATTTCTAATTTACATATCTCATAATTTACAGTATTAAGTCGCAAGAAATTTAAAGGAATAAACATGATTGTCACTTAATGTAAATCCATAACACTGATGATCGATGTAACAAACTATCCAATTTACAATGTATATTATTAGTGGGTGCATTTCCTAGGCTTCAACTATAATATATATTTATTTGCAATTTGTTATTGGAAAATCTTTTGTATGATTTTGCGCTTATATTTTCAGTATTAAGTGTGAACTGCTATATACGTGCCCCATGCATGTTTGTATAGAACCTCCTAAATGTGAAAAATATGAAACGGTTAGCGTTTGCAGAAATGCATAAGACCAGGGTATATCAACTCATAAAAAAGGATTCCGTTGCATTATTGTATTTAGATATAAGTAGGTCGTGGCTATGAATAAATTATGCTTTCATTGAGTAGCGTAGATATGCTAATTCAATGAAGATTCCTTCAACTCTTACTATAATATAAGCCCTATTTATAGTCACAAAAATGCTAATCATTACGAAATACACTGTAAACACAAAGGTGCCACACTAATTACTCATATCTATTTGTCATATTTACCATTCTGTAACTCAGTTGCAAGGAACCTCAATGGAGCAATTATTTGAGCTGATATGAACTGGGATATTTGAATTTTGCGAAAGAAATTCCATCGATCTTAAATGAAAGGCAAATTGACTGCAGGCATCTTTATAACATTGATGATCTTGTATCTGATCTACAATTTACATGTTTATTCATTTTACAGCAGATATAAATTCAGCTGTTTCGTTTGTAAATTTGGTAGTGACCTCTGCTGAACTAAGTGTGGCATCTACAAAGTGTACAATGCTGCATACTATACTCTATTTCATGTATAACTAGTGTGATCATGTGTGATATTCCTCTTACAATTCCCACTTAAGAAAAATAAGAAAAATAGAAGTATGACCACCTTCTTATTGCCGTATAACTTGTATAGACATCCTCTAATTCTCGCTATTATTCGAAACTACTTATCTTGATGAATGTGTGTATGTGTGTGTAATCAAATGGCAGCTGAACAATTTTCTTAATTTTTATGCTAATTAATGCTGAAGATTAATTCATAATTTATAATACCCTAGTGATGATATAGATTTTCTATATGAAAGCCTATATCATAACTGTTCCATCCTGTTCCAAGTATACTTCAATTAGAAAAAGTGTTGATAATGATATATAATGGAGGTTCATTGCATTTTTTTTTCTGAGCGTGATTATTATGCATGGTAAATGTGTGTGTGTGTGCATGTGCATATTTAATCGTGATCTTCCTTCGCTTTAATTAAATCCCCATCATTTCATGTAAACATTTCGCGATATTTGGACTGATTTTAATTAATAATTAAGATTTGCCAGTTTGTCGTCGCCGCCGTCGCCATTTCAGTGGATAAAAAACGAAAAATCAGCATCACTGAAATACTTTTAATGACTGTTTTAGGCTTTAACATTCCAGATGCCTATGCCTCCAAACTTGAAAATCTTGCAGGAGTTTCTGTTGTTTTTTTTTTTCTTCTGTCCCTTGTTACGTTATACTCCAACAAATATACAGCAACCTTGCTGTATTGGGACTGAAGATTTGTATAATCGCGAGTTGATCGTAGTGTGTAATATATCAATCCTGAATGTTAAACTGTCAGTTTTTATATATATGATGAAACGGTATTTAATTCAGTGTCCGTATAGCACGAAATCTATGTTTAAACGCCTATATGACTGTTAAGTATATCACCCTGCATGACCATAATCCTGACTAAGAAAGAGTGAGTCTGTCTAAAAATTAGGTATACTTCGTTTGGTACATGTCGATCGACTTGCTGCCATATTAGAAGTTGATTATAATGAAATATCCTATAATATAATTTAACGCAATGCGATTCTTATTTATTATCGAATAATTGAGAAGTTGAGCTTCTGGAGGAAGAACTAAGAATGGAATGAAATGTGTATAGGTCTAAAAAGGTTTCCTCTTTATTAAAGGAAAGCCAACAAACTTCCAAACTGAACATATAGTCATAGTTTTGACACTAACTTATGATGATTAACAATAAATTGCATGCAGACACAATATTCTGACAAGTGAATGCGAATGATTTATGAGTAAATTAAAATTTAGGGGAATGCCCAAGAAGACGAACAAGTGAAGTAGGATGTATATTAATATCTTATGCAGTCGATCAATTAACATTATCTTTGATAATGGCAGGCTGTAAATTTTCTGAGACGTTATTAATAGTCGAAATACTCAAGGGTCCGTATTGTTTTGTGCCTATATGAAATCGTATATAGATATCTCGTTTTATCAAAGTTCAAGAAATACCTGCATTTTTATTTGCTTTGTACCTTGAAGTTTTATTATAGCTTGAAAAACATTTAATATTGGATGTCATATGTCCGTGAATTATATATAAGTTAAATAAACAGTAAGGATGTATAGTTGAGTCAGACTTAATATACGTATATTATACGCATAAAATTCCTAATGCAAAAATATGACATATGGACATCTCTTGATATTTCTGTACTAATTTACCCAATAGTTATAATGTAATCCCTTCATGCGAAAAATCCGTCACTATAACATTCTAACTTAGTATAGGTAGTTTATAGAACATGCAGTGTATATGATGAACTATATGGCGACTAAAAAAGTATTGTAATCATGTTTGCTAAACCTTATTGGTACATGCATCTTGTGATTCCTTAAATTGTGACATCTTCGTATCGCATATACCTTATATATTACTAATTAAAGGGCATTGAAGCGATGGATGATTCGAAAAATAATTCAAACAAATTATTTGCGGTATTCATATATCTACAGATTATGTTAATTATTGTGATAAAAACTTAGAAAACCACATTTTTGAATGTCTTTGCATATATACAGTAATTTGACAGTGCTGGTTGTAGTGTTCCACTATATTATTTGCTTCATTCATACGAATAGGTAGCTTTAACTTAAGAAATCATGGTCTCCGTGTTGGTCTCATTAAATTTGCACGTAATCCATGATCAAGAATATTGCTGCCTCAATTAAAAGTATGGTATATAGTTGAGGCTCCGGTGTATATTTGTTTATTGATCAAGAAAATATTGATCTATATATGTTATGATTGTAATACTAATTGTTTTGTAGATATTAAACAAGAACGAGACACAAATGGACATATAACTTTGCTATTTTTAGCATTGAATTTTATGTGTTGAAGTGGATTTACAACATAACAAAAGGTATGTTATAAATCGCATTCAATAAGGATTAATTTTACTTCTAATATAGCTCATAATTACAGTTTCCAGTTTGAGGTCCATCAATGGATTTGCATGGTCATTGAAACCACATGCACACATTCCTGAGTGATTCATGAAAATTCCTCCAAGGTAAGCATCAATAGATGTTGTATATTTTTATGCATAAAAATACAGGAGCAACAGCGTATATATATTATTATAAGGTCATTCCGCTATTGTGTAAAAATTGCACAAGTCATAACATTTTCACTGTGTTGGGCATTCTTGCCCAGTATTGGATTATAAGCACATATTCATGAAATCGGATTTTTTATTGAAGTCTTAATTCATTTATTTTTCATTTTTGAAGGAAGTGCATGAATGACTGTCACGCACAATTTCCCCACAATTATAGGTACCTATGAATGCAAGAACAATAGACCATCAAAATATTGTTGCAAAAGTTATATTATTTCAGAAAACAACATATTCCTATACAACAGCAATAGTTTTTCCATCTCAAAACCAATAATTCATTGATCTTACATGTTACGTGGGAAAATTAAATGATGTACAAATTTTGCTGAAACCGAAAACAACATGTACCTATTTATAGAAAGATATTTCCATATAGTCAGGGCTGGTATTGACCAATAGGTAAAAAAGAAATAAATATCAAGGAAAACTGATGTAAAATAAATAAATCGGATGGGAAAATGTTGAACTACTCAGCATGCAATATACATATACTGCGTTTTTTTAGTAGCAACGAGGAATTTCCCATTGATATACATACAACGTTCCATGTTAAAAACTCGTTCCTTCTAACGAAACGCAGTATAGTTAAACCTCAAGGAACAAAACATTTAAATTAACACGTTACAAATCTGGATATTTGCTAATTGTAATTAGGCAATGGTTAATCAGCACTGCTGCACCCTGTATATATTTAACCAATTAATGTCTTGTTTAAACTAATCCATCAACAAACTAATGTAAGCAATATAAATGAAACGGTTCTGACTGCTAGCACCTATTGACTTTTAAACTTGGTTTGTAGTTTTCACTGTTTGATATTGTGGCAAAACTATCTTTGCATTTATTGCACTGGCAAGTCTGGCAAATCTTTTACAATGACATTGCTCCTCCTATAGCACGATTTCACGATTTATCACCACACATACACGTTTAAAAATACACAATATTAGACTTTCATAGTTTCCGTCCATTGGATAAAAACAGCTCTGTAATTTTGCAAATGTTATATCCATACAATTGAAATTGATCACAGATACAGTTATGAATATTTTTCCCGTACACTTAGCCCAAATAAGGAGAATTTAAACAAGAAACAAGCTTTCAATATTTCATAGACTTGAACTCTTGGAAAATGAGCCACGAATGTGAGAATAGTATGAAGGTAACAAAAAAATTGATGCACACATTTGCCAGGCTGGCAATATACTTATCTCGTCACGACATAATTATGAACAATCACACAACAATGAACATAAACTTTTAAATATGCCAGTCGGGTACAAAATAATATATATATTTATATATATGACGTCTCTTGAGGTATTCGTAGAAAAGTTGGAGGGAAGAAATAGCCGTCGAAGTTTCGATGAAAGCGATGGAATTTCGTCCCCGATTGTTCTTATTGTAAAATGTCACTTAGTTAATGAAACGTTGGTCAATTGTTACACCACACTTTCCCTTTCTCCTATAACGAGTAATGCTTGTAAGGTTGTTGGGTCATCCGTAGAGGACCTGTTTGGTGTGGATGATGCACGATAGGGCAAATCCCTTCTTGTGTTTCCAGGTTCAAGTTCAATGAACGGCGTAATAACCTGCAAAAAGAAACGACCTTTTAAAAAAGAATTACATAGCTGTACAAAAAAACCATGATGACACATTCTGTTTATTGTCCTGCATGACGCTCGTCATCATACAGCAAAAAACATGACTGGAAATGAGCAAAAAATGAGCACGCACTTGGAGGAAAGTTCCATCCAAAGTTTGACTGGAAAATTGATGCAACAAATGAGAGCGCACTGTTTTCAAAGACTTTATGAACATCATTTATGTTGTGGTGGCAATTGCTGTGCATTAATCCTCACATGTAAAGGAAGTAGGATAATACAAAGCTATTATTATATATACTGCATGGTGAGACATTACAACTTTGTACATGTCAGTTTATGGGTTTTTATACTCGGTTTCATGTCCTTATTACAGCAGCAGTCCACCAGATGTGGTTTTGCATTTTGAAAACCCTAACTTTTCCTTTCAGTTTTGCGAAATTGCGAATAATTACTAGGTATTTCCCGACTTTTCCAAAATTTATGTTGTTTCGATAGTTTTGAGAAATTCTTATTGTTTTTTGAAATGGTTATCTATAGGTTTGTTCAATGAATGACAATATACTGTTATACTATTTTACTTGCAAGTGTTTAGAATGACTCCTTAGCAGTGTTGCACTGCATGGGTTGCAGTCTGGTTCTCTGCATGTAATGTATTTGTTATAATTAACTTTATTTGATGATGCGCATAATTGTCGGCTATTACAGTCTTTGGGTTCACTGCACTGTATACAGCAATTAGCTGTAGCTTCAGCACATTGGTTTGTGCAATTTTACTGTATACGCTGCTATATACTTGCTTGAAATAGATATACACATGATCTAATGAGCACTTCAACGATTACATTAACTAAAGAGGAATGTGAAGAAATACAGCGCAATAGTATGGTGAAAAGCTTCCATTTATGACCTGACACACCCTTTTTGAACCTGAGTCACATAAAACGAACAAAAGCTGTAGACATTGACGAATGAGGTGTAAAACGTAATTGTATACAATAAAAGTCGTGTAAATTTAGGGATTACCGTGGTTTAATTAAACCCTTTCTAATTCCAAGTTTGCGAAACTTCCTTTTCAGGGTGTGATATCGAACTATCTATACCCCTGCATACAGCAAATAACACCAGCAATGGGAACTTTCGCAATTGGGTACATTCAAAATTTGATTTAATTAAAGTTGCATAAAATATATACCTAACCATTAATTCATAATGAAAAGTAAAACATTAGATATAGAAGGTGGCAGTAATTCATTGTATACCAGCGATAAGAAGTTTAATATGGATTACTTGATAGTATACTTACTTCCTCAAAATGTGAATTATTGCCGACACATTGTTTATGAGATGGGATTTCCACAATTTCCGGTCCATTTTTCTTATTCCACAATCTAAGTTTCCAGCCTCTCTTCTTCCCGGTATTTTCATCTTGCCCTGTATTGTGATACGAGAGAAAATTGGAAGTGTTCAGTGTTGCAGGTCCATCACACAAGCACGAATGAGCACAAGTCAGATTAAATTGTTTCCAGTTAACTTTGTGATTTATAGTGTATCCAAGTCATGACTGACTGATAGCATGCTTTCGGTCATAACAGGTATTGTTGCCGACAATAAGTATCATAGTGGCAGGGATTTACGGATTTAAGCTGCCATGAAGGTTTTACTATTATTCCTACTCAGTGTTTGTTGTGCCATTTTGATTCAAGTCCAATCGATTGGTGTGCACTTCTGACAATCAAAATCGTGACGATCGAGTGCACATTAAAAGTTTACAATCACATCTGTTCGGATTAGCCTCAGTCAATTGTAAAAGCCATTATCTTTCACAGATTGTGACAGCAACGTGTCTTTCACCTGATGTTCGTGGATAATGGATTTTTATACATGTGCATCTGACGGGTTTTGCGGTTTTGCTAGTCATCATATTGTATATTCCACATAATTGCATAACGAAAAAAATTACCTTTTCTACCCGGTATTATGTCGGGATCTTTTTCACTCAGGCTTCTGTCCTTTTCTAAACCACCCAGAAGAATGCTAAATAATATAAAAATGTGAAATTATACAAAATGCAGCTCCAACTATTATACAGGGTGATTCACGGAGGCGTTGCAGCGCTAATAATTCTGAAAGTAATCGCAGATAAAATATCAAAAGTAATGTAACATGACCTGCACATTTGGGGTCATTCGATCATGTGTGTTTTGATGACTTTCGAACGTTCAATTATGGTTTTCGAAAATCTAGAATACTTAATATGCAAGATAGTAGCACCTTGGTAGCACAGTGTCAATTTAAGAAATGAACTAGACATCTAGCCAATGCCAGAGCCATCAACAGAAACGAAATCTGATATAGCTGTCCAGACTTATTGACATGCGAAATGTTAGGCTTTGCTTAGTGATTGGCTGACCAGTAATGCTCCCTCGTATCACTGCTGGGAAAACAACAGTGACGATGCCACAAACAGGGGTATGCAAACAACAAAAGAATAAGAAACAAACAACGAATATCAGCAGTAATTAACATGCTTGATCACCTCTGAAATGAAGGTACCATGCTTGCAGTATCTCAATGTGCAGGTCGTGTTACAATACTTTTTATGTTTTAATTGCGGTTATACTTTCAGAATTATTAGCGGCGCAACGCCTCCGTGAATCACCCTGTATATAAACTTAGTAAAAATATGACTCGTATCTAGTGTTTTTTCCCTTAGTAAATTGATATGGGCAATTTTAAGGTTGGATACTCTTTGCATTACGATTCGTTCACTGGGTATGGATAGACCTAATTGCTAGAAATTGATCCGAGAACACCATTGCAATTACGTTCGGTCATCTCATGGTGCTGGAAGTTCGAAATCGTCATGGCTGCTGCACTTGGCCACACAATTTGGGGCTTTTAACCTCATTGAACGCCAATTGCAGAGATTGTCGCATTTTGGCATGAAATTAATATTTTCTGTGGAAATATTGGCTCTAAATTGTTTACTTTAATCAGTTCATAAATGAAGCTATAGTTGACTCTATTAATTATCATTCAATTAAATTGGCACCTATTGGAGGATATGTATGTCAATATACTAGTTGACATATACCGGAAGCGTGCCTTTGCCGGAAGTATCAATTATTGTGCCCACTGTTCTCATTGGATATATTAGTTCGTACCATGACAGGAATGTCGTAAACAAGCAAGCAAGACCCTCTGGCGGAATGTTATCTAAGATTCGCGAAAAAATGAAATAAGGTCTACAGGCCATAATTATGGAATATATTGCTTATTATAATGTTGCCAGAGGATGCATTACCATGTACGACAGTCCTATCAATGCATATATCCATGATGTACACACTATACTTCCAGGAAGGCTGTATATAGACAGATTTGCTGGAGCTGCGATATATCAAGCCACCGCTGGCCATACTGGAATTTCTTAGAATTTATAACCGATTTCCAAGACCATAAAAAGTTGTTTCATTTATGTAGCCCATAAAGTATGACGATATAGCGGAAAATCATCGCTCGAAGGGTGAAAAATACCCCAATTTTTGTGACATCGATGACACACGATGCAGACGTATATCATGCACGTTACAATTTTGCAAAATGTGCAACATGAGACAACTGAAGACAAATTTAAAGCCCTCAGCTATTCGACTTACACTACCTATATACTTTATATGATTATTACAAAATGATAAAGTTTCATGAAGTTTTGTCATATTTTTGAAATGTGGGGGCTCCAAGATGGATACTGTGCGCTGCAGTGAAGTAACGCCACACTTACCTTAGTAAACGAGGAGTCGCTTCACTGCAGCGCACAGCATTCATTATTCCAAATAGTTTTCAACGGTTTATAAATGAGCCAAACTTTCTCAAAATAATTTTCATTAACAAAACGTTGGAGCACGTAAGACTATGAAACAAGTCTCAAAATTATACAATTTTTGACACCATTGGAAAGGGTACATACATATGTCTTCCCACTGTATTTGTCCACA
Organism: Glomeris marginata; assembly: GCA_034696005.1. NCBI lineage: Eukaryota > Metazoa > Arthropoda > Diplopoda > Glomerida > Glomeridae > Glomeris > Glomeris marginata. The sequence goes on from JAQFZQ010000969.1 coordinate 23,774, forward strand.
GTAATACTTTTCTATACTATCATGTGTAAAAGGTATTAACGAAAGTTAGTGCAACATACTTTTTATCCACCTTGTAAAATACAGCCCCATCAGAAAAAACATGTACATTCCTGCAGGAATTTGTCAAACCGAAATAGTCCTGCAGGAAAGTGGGAAA
>JAQFZQ010000970.1:0-23913 GCA_034696005.1 Glomeris marginata
ACAAAGTGTGACAAGGAGGGGGGTGGGGGTAAAAAATCGCAGAAAATTGCGTGACATCATTTATGGATGGCCCCTTATCTGTGTACTTTGGAATACATTAAATTAAGGGGTGTGTTGTTGTTACTCCGCATTTTAGTTTCAGGCAATTGATTATTATTCACAACAGGTAACAATTATCATATGTGCAGTGAAATTATATTAGCACCTTAAATTTGAGGTTAATATACTGTGATATAATTTGTATTCCACAAAAAAATTATAGAAAATATTTGTTGTTACACACTACACATATGCTATGTGCAACTATATTTATCACCTTGATTACCTTGATTTTTCCAGAATACAGTGCATAAATATGAATGACAAGTAGAAGTACATACACCAAAGTATCTCCTGCAGCTGACTTCTGGTAAATGACCAAAAGGACAAACTAAAATGTTTGACTTTTAACCTTTATATGTGCATAGAACACACTTTTGCATTTTTAAATATTTTTGGTATGTTTACAGTTACAAGTTGCCAAACAGGATGAGTCCTACATTTTTCATAGATAGCTTACTTTACATCCCAAAAATGGACACGTTTGTCTTCACTGTTCCTCTGCCAAAAATAACCACAAATAAACAGGTCTGTATAAATGCCTGCCAAAAAAGAACGTTTAACCTTTTGGCACTTAAACCGCTTGGAAACAGTGTAAACTAACTGGCTTTTTTTTTGTTGTTTAAAGGCAATGTGCAAGATGAAGGAAATTCGGAAATAAGTCACAAGTGGAGAGGTGCGCAACTTAATCTAGTAAACAAAAAGTGGCTTTAAATGTTTTTAACAAATTGGTTTTTCAAAAGGTGAACTGCTTTGTGATCGAATGTACAAGATGCAAGCCATGGAATATCTTCAAGAAAAGAGTTCATGACCGTGAAGGTAACATCTTATGGCCGTGCATGGGGTCACAACAAACTTCCACACGAGAAAATAAGTTGCCCAACTTTAATAGGTTCATTTGCTATCCGTTTCCGCCTTCTCTGTCCTTTGTTTTCACTTGATGACACTTAATTTGCTCCCTCGTTTATTAATTTTTTTCTCCTCTCATCTTATCAGTTCCATTATAAATGAATTTTTTTGACTTTTAGGAATTTTTGTGTTTCCGCCCCCCCCCCCCCCCCCCCCCCCCCAACTTTAGAGATAATCCCTGAAGACAATTAATGATGCATGCACACATTCTGCTATTTAATCACACATGAAATGCATGATATTTTATTCATGAAGTCATTGACTTTAACAAAAAATACTACAAATGGTTCTGGCAAAATGCCTTGTATACACTTCTATTGATTTACTGTATTATACATATACTAGTTAAATTTAACTGATACAGTACTCCAATATTCAAATTTGTTTTTGTATTTAGATTTACAGTGCATATGTATACAATTGATTAATGTTGCCATTCAATACAGTTGACTATATTTTATATCAAATAAACAATATAAAATAGTATATACACAAAGGAAGCTTGCAATGATGAAAATACGAATATATTGCTCATATTTATTAATGTGATATAACAGTTGATCAATTTCTACAAGCTTAATATAATGGTTTACATATTTTAGAATAAACTTTACAATTTAAAATTTCCAGCTAAAAACTCTAAAGTTCTTGGAAGCTAGACGGTTGACATGGCCTAATGACAAAATTGCTAAACTATGCACTGTAAAGTCTGAATATTAAGTAGTTGAAGCTGTCAAATGCCATGCAGTCAAAGAAGCATGAAAAATGACATGTAATTGGTATTTTGCTCTTGTGAAAAAAAATCTGGTTGGGAAAATCACATTTTTCCCACTCTTGGGTTGCATGGCTTCAATTAATATTAAAAGTTTTCCTTATGATGCATTGAAGAGACATTGTATGGCTTTTGTCACCTACAAAGCACCTATATACACTATACGATGGCTATAATATTCCAATTTAATTAGATCACAATTATGTTTCACTACATTTTGGCTTCTGGCCGAAAGCTAACCCGGAAATGTTCATATAGTATTGTGTTGGTAAAAACATGTAAATCAAGCATGAATTGAGTTGAAAGAAAATCCCATATCCTTCCTAGAAATCCTTGGTTCCTGGACTATAGTTTGAACAAGGTTTGAAGCAAACAAGAATATTGATGCATGTTTTTGTCTGTTTAGTTTTATTGTACAAAATAAATGTTTTTATACATATATTTATGTATACTAGATTTGTTAAAGTTGAACTTGGAAAGTTCCCAATTTTTTGCTTCATACTGATGTTTTTTTTTGGGCGTATTTAGATGTAAACTGTTTGCAGGATATGTGTACATTTTTTATTCAATTGGGCGTGGCATTACCATGCATTTATTATGCAATAAGACAAACAAAGCATAATTGAAGCTGGAATTTCTTCACACTGTTGTCATCGGATAAAACTTTATTTTTAATATATACGAAAATGATTGTAAAATAGTAATTGTCTTTTGACAGTTTTCAAATACATATACCAAACATATATGGGCTTTGGTTATGTTATATATACTAGTATGTATACCCTATGTATGAAAAAATTAATTTTTCCACTTATAAAAACAAAAAATACACTCAACCCATCAGGGTTTTTTTTTACTGTCATTTGTGACATTGCAGTATTTCATTGATTAATGAAAACATAGCAATTGAAAGTTTAAAATTGATGACGTCACAGCCATATTATTATATATATATATATATATTATTACTATAATTCTATGCAAAAATAACTTACCAGCATCAGTGAGATTAAACATGCCGCGTTTTCCGTCTCGATATATCGAATAATCGTATATTAATTAACGTTGGCAGTTTCCCATACTATTTGTTTATCAACAGCACTGATGATTGATGACGTCAGCAACCCACAACTTAAATCTTAAATAATGAATGAAATAATCGCGAGATTGGTTAAAACACGGTTTTGTGCGTCTTTCCTTGCCTCTTTTAACTGCCCGAATGGCCACACGAATAGGATATATAAATTCAGCCTGCAGCTTTATGAAAACGAGTTGTTTTTTAGCTGACGTCACAGCGTTGAAATGTCATCCGCCCAGTTGTTCCCCCTGAAAGCGAGCTTCACTGCAAATGCTATGACGCATCGTCGCCATCTTTGGTCATATCGTAAAAGGGGGTGGGGCAAAGAGGCGGAGCTACTAACGACTGCAGCGCCCCTAGGACCAGATACGCAATTGGACGATATTCCTGTCCGACATCTTAAAGGACCAATCAACTGGCTTGCGAATAGTTACATGTATTGAATGCTGTTTCAAAACTTTTGATATACATTGTCGTTCTTCAACTTCAATCGCTTCGGGTGAATGCTTTGTGAGTATTGTGTTGATTATGTGTAATTTTGGGCTATTTTGAAGGATTGTTCTTATTGTATAGAGCTATTTTAGTGCCTTTATTGATGATGGAAGTTTAATTTAGCCGGCCGTTTCGCCTGTCTCTTGGTCATAGCGAATTAACGTTGATTTCGCCTTGGATTTCGCGAAATTTCCCGAGAAATTTTATTTCTTGTGCCTGCAGTAAATTACTATTTTTATTTGGAAAGTAAACATTGTAGAATCTGTGATTTTGCTGCCTGGAAACATATTTCCAATATAATTACTGGTGAAATTAGTATAAATTGTGTTGCAATTTTTGAGGATACATTTTAGCACTACAAAATTGGAATGTATTTTTTGTTAATTATATATTATATTTATATAATGCATTTCAGAGTTCATCATTTGCAGAAAAATGCCAAGATTGCACATAATATGAGTTTATAATTTAGGAGATTTTCCTACTTCCTATTAAAGCCATGCAAAACGGAAGTGGTGAGGAAGGTTAAAAACATAATAATGAAGTATACAGCTGTAAATATGAAATAGGAAACTTGTATGACGTTTTTTTTTTTAATTTGAAGCATTACAGATGCTGCTGCAGTCACTTGAGCAAGTCTGCAATGCAGCAGATGGCTCTGTGGAAGACTTCATGTTTTTGCAAAACTTGCTCCAGAAAAGGGAACTGAATGCACTTGTTAAGGTTTCAAATTGCTTTATATATTATTATCAAGCAATGTAAGCAATCAATGTAATTCACATTTTTAACTGTTGATATTACCAATATTACTTGTTTAAGGTATACGGCAAAGTAACAGAAACCGGACAACTTAAACCTGTTCCTGCAGATTTTAATGCTTCAAATTTAGTTGCTGGGGTAGATTGTTTTGACATAAACGTTAATTTTGTTTATAATGTAATATATTAAATGTTTTTCTTGGTTAATGTAGGTTGTTGATGAGCTTGAACAGAGATTTCATATCCCAGAATGTCAAGAATTATGCGAAATACTTCGTACTCTTCATATCCAGGTACACGTATAAACCTAAATGACGTGATGTTGCTTGCTTATAACAAATTGTTAACCAGAGTTTTGACTGTTTACTGAATTCTAGGCAGTGATTGCCGCTCATGATCAAATAGCCCAACAGGATTTTGAACCAAAACTTCCTGAAATTCCACATGCAGTTGATGAAGATGAAGAGACTGTGAAAATTGTACAGCTTGTGAAGAGCAACGAACCACTGGTAATGATTTGGGATTTAAAATACAGTATTGTGACAAATAATGAGAAAAATTGAAATATTACAGGGTGCAACAATTAAATGTGGAGAGAAAAACGGTGCCATTATAATTGCAAGGATTATGCATGGAGGAGCAGCTGATAGGAGTGGTAACATTTCAGATTTAGTGCCAATAGATGGTGTTACATGTTATCCACTGCAATTAAACCTCAAGGCCCATCTATTGGCACATATTGCATATCAAGATAATTTTTTAATGAAGGGATTTAAGAAATGGCACTGATGTTAATGTTATTTCAAGGTTTGATTCATGTCGGGGATGAAGTACACGAAGTTAATGGAATCAACGTGAAAGGAAAAGCACCTGGAGATGTACTCTCCATTTTGGTATGTTGAATGAACATAATCCATAAAGTTTAATAACCCCAGAATCAAAGATGACTGTCATCGGATCGATTACTAACAAGTTTTTAACAATTGCTATTCTTGCTACATGGAATAAACTCAGGAAGTAAGCTAACTTCATTATGCAAATAACTTACAAATGGTTGAAGTGAAGGCTTTTACAAATAGCAATGCTTGGACGGGACTATAACGTTGAAACTGATTCCGGCGGATGAAAGGCCGCAGCTGAGAACCAGCAAGGTAAAGCATTTGATAGTTACTGGGCACTGTATTGGGATTAGATTGTCTCATGTTAATTGTCAATTCAGGTTAGAATGAGGGTGCATTTCGATTACGACCCGAAGGCCGACCCGAAAAACCCTTGCCGAGAAGCTGGTCTTGCGTTCCGCAAAGGGGACATTTTGCATATTGTCAATCAGGATGATCCGAATTGGTGGCAAGCCAGAAGGGAAGGTGATCGAAGTACAAGGGCCGGACTTATTCCAGGCAGACAGCTCCAAGAGAGGTTGACATATTTTCCTATTGAAATATATTTGTTAATTTAAATAGAAAACCTGGGAAGGAAATTGAGGGTGAACAGCAAGAAACGTGATGTCTTACTTAAGAAGGGCACAGCATCCTTTTTTATCCCTAAACTTACACCAGATATGGAAGAATTTATGTATAGGAGATGCTATTTTAAAATGGCAGATGTGCTGTACTAGAATCTGTTCTCTGGTGCTTATTTTAGATTATGTGACCCCGAAACCCTATCTATATTAAGTCACTCCAAATCTTATGTAGTTCTCTAAATCCTGAATTATTTTTCCTGACGTTTATGGATTGTCTTGCTAATTTTCTTATATAACTGATAGACTTTTGATTTTGTAGGAGAATTCTGGATCAGCGTAACGATGAGTTTGCCATTCCAGAAGAAGAGAGTAAGTGCCCACACTCGCTATTCTGTACCTGTATAGGTATGGATCATTCTTCACCACTTATAAGTGGACTTGCTGTATTGTGTGCCTTTCTGTTTGTTGAAAATGCTGTTTGAATAATTGCCACCTGAATGACCCCAGTGCAATTTTTGGTGTTTGCATTGTCTTTTTGTGCATTAATTGTGAATTAAATGTTCTTTAGAGTTTATTGCCATGTGTATGTTGCATGTGCTATAGCTTTGCATAGTATATTGGAGAGAGGTTTTCATAGAGTTAAAATATTTATATCGTTGCCATATAAACTACAAATTCATGTGATGCAAATTTAAACATTACGGCTGATAAATTAGTGCCGTTTGTTTTAAACAAAAGATTCAGTATTCCAACAATAATTAAGAGACAAGATGTCTGCTTATATAATTGGTATGGTGTTAAAATTAATTATGAAAATTTAAATATTTTAAGATAAGAACTAATTTTATTTACATACAGTCTAATTGAATAAAAACTATGCACTTTAGTTTTCATTCGAGCATCACTATCAAATAGTGAAGTCTACATTCTTCAACTGAATGAAACCCTTTCCCATTTTTGTACATTATTACAGCATGTGGCTTGTTTATTCTGGGCTGTTTTATTTGTAAATGTGCATTGCTGCAGGGTGAGGTTTAAAAAAGCATGTTCAGCTTGCAAAGTGCATGGACACTGAATTCTTTTCAATGAAGTACTTCACGCAACACCTGTTTAGCCAAGAGCACAAAACATCCCCGCCCCTTCCCTTTTTATACAGATACAGTTGGTGTTCCTCTCATAATTTTGTAGCCATTTTCTATTCCATTTGCAGTTCTTCCCAGCTGTAAATCTGGTAGCAACATAGTAAGAAGCAGGAAAATTAAGAAAATAATGTATGAGGCTAAGGAAAATGATGGTAAGAAGGGTTCATTTGTTTCCAGGCAAATGACCGCATAAAGTTGTTGTATTTTTTCCATATTCTGCCATGATGGTAGCTGTATGTTATTCTCTCTACTCCTGCTTTTGTTTTGCTGGTTATAATTCAGTGATGTACTTGTGCATGAGAATGAGTTTCCTAATTAATAATTCGTTTGCAGGAATGAAACCTGCTGCTTCATTTTCCTTTCATTTGACAGCTGTGTTTGACTACTTTTATTTTTCAGATTTTGGATGTATATTTGTATCCATTATGATTATCATCTACATTCTTAACTTATTAGTTTTATTGAGTTTACGCTGAATTAATGTTTCATTGAATTTATTTGTAGATTTTGACCGCGAGGAAATTGCAACGTTCGAAGAAGTAGCTAGACTATACCCAAGGCCGGGTTTATACAGGCCTGTTATTCTTATTGGTAAATGATCTAATATATGATTTCCAGATTGTTTTATAGTAATATTACATAATTGTCTCGTATTTGAACTTGTATTAGGACCTCCGGGTGTTGGCCGCAATGAATTGAAGAGACGGCTGTTGGCACTGGATCCGGATCATTTCAAGACAACGATACCACGTAAGTGTAGATTGGTGAAAGGTCTATATATTACTGTATATACTAATTTATATTGACTGTTTGCAAACGTTGCTGCAGACACTTCTAGACCAAAGAAACCTGCTGAAGTTGAAGGAATTGAATACTATTTTGTGTCACGTGCTGAAATGGATTCAGAAATAGCTCAGGGTTCATTTGTTGAGTACGGGGAATACAGAAGCAACTTGTATGGTACTTCCATTGAAACCGTCAAGTCCATAATCAACGCAGGATACGTTTGTTTGATGAACCCACATTATCAGGTGTGTGATTTAAAGGGCAAAAAAGCTTGTAAAAAGGAACAGTTTCCATTATTCTTGTGATGCTTTTCATTATACCTGTAATTTGTTTTATAACCAGGCCATAAAAATGCTTCGCACCTCGGAATTGAAACCGTATATAATCTTCATAAAGCCACCATCTTTCGAGAGGCTCAAAATAACCCGCCAAAGTGTTCACGCGCGCTCAACATTCGACGAAACTTGTTCACGTGGATTTACTGTGAGTGCTAGAAACGTATGGATACAAATATACCTTGAAAATACATGTTCTTTCTATTAACTACAGTGAATTTTCCTTACAGGATGCAGAGTTCCATGACATCATTCATAGCTCTAAGCGAATAGAGTTCCTGTACAGCCACATGTTCGATGCAACTGTTGTCAACGATGACCTGATCACTGCTTTCGATGAACTCGTAACAATTGTCAGACGCATTGAAGTGGAACCGCAGTGGGTTCTGGCAAGTTGGGTTCATTGAGCAATGGAAGGATTAGAAACAGTGATGGTACCGTGGTGGTTGCTACTTGCATCAAGCCTGTTACTGCGAGCTGCGAGTCCACCATTTTTTCATAAGACAAGTAAGCAACTTGACCATGCAAAATGTGACCAAATTTATGTATACAATTCCCATTTTTAAACTGTTTTTCCGTTTAAAAATTTCATCTATGCCATAAGATGTACACCTTGTTGAGTTTGACGGTAGCTATGTGAATGAAATATTGTTTGATTATTTTAATCATGTATATCATTTTGTATATTTTATTTATTTTTCATTTTCAATTCATGCAATGCTTATTAATTGAGGCTTACTTTCCTGTATATCTCCAAAATCATAATCTATTTTAATTGATTAGTATCGTCATTTGATTTAATTCACTTTCATTATTTCATTCATATGCTGCAATTTTAATTTGCTTGCATTTATTTTTCTAGTACAATACTTATTATACCAAACATGATATAAGTATAAGCGTGGCGTAAAAAAGAAGTTACTATTATTGGTGCATATTATATTGAAAGGAACAAATCTCGATTTATACACTTTTGTAAAAAAAGAAGAAAAACTCAATTTCTACTTCTTAAATTTATCTTCGAAATTCGCCCAGTTTAATTGTAAATCAAGTTTAAACATGATTTTATTAATATTAATTTAAAATGTGTTGCTGTATTAGATTGACATAAATCTGGGTATAATTATGAGATAGCTTTAAACTTTGTGTTTTGGGATGGGATGTATGGTAAGTGTTTAGAGACATGCGGGTTCTTTAACAGATTTGGAATAATGAGTTTTCCTTTCCCGCAAAGGTTCTTAAAGACATGACACGTGTTTCGGCCCTTATTATGTATTATGTATGGTAGTATGTGGGAATATTGAACATGGATTCATATATGTATATCTTTCAGGGATGTAGGTTAATTACAAATGGTTGTAAAGTGAGCATGTCCAATATAATGGTAATAGCTCTGAATGGTAAACTATATATAGGTGAAATCTATTTTATTACTGCCTTAGGAATTAATTTCCATTAGATAACTGAATAGACTATCGGATATATTGTTAAACTATGAATCATTTATTTTTTGCATAATATGTAGAATTACTTTTGTACAAAAAATAAAATGTATACACAGTGTTTGAGGTTTTCTTTTCACAAGAAAATTGTTGGAAACCAAAATTAGCATTGATCGATTTAATAAATCTAGAAATTTATTTGGCAATTTAGTGCTTGCAACCGATTGGTTGTAAAAAGGTAAAAGCTGATTACCCCGTTTGAAAATTCCCGCCGTTGTATCGATGCGTTATCGATGTGGAACGTATTGGATTGCGCATCGATATACGGAACAAATAAAGAAACGTCATCACTCGAACTTGCACACAACTTGCAGCATATTTTGGGGTGAAGACATCATGGCTGGAGTTGGGATTGATTCGTTTCTTCGCTCCCTTGACGACAAATTGTAAGTGTTTAACCAATTTCCACATTATTACGCACAATGACACGTAGCAGTTCTGCTTTTGAACGCTTCAAATGGCTTTTATTTGCATGTCAAGATTCGTTATTGCATTTTCACAAGATGGCTGCTGTTGCGTAAACCACACCAAATTCGATTTATTTTCGTTCTCTGTGCCAAATATAATGTTTTGTGATCCGTGTTTGTCAGTACTATATGAAATGACTTTACGGGAAACTCTTTTTATCTTGAAAATTCGGAATTGGAGACATATTCAATGCAAAATGGATACCGTATCCTTGGTTGCTTATCTACATCAAAAACATGGTGAATCGGTTGAATATATTGCAATAACACGAAATTCATTGTTGTTATTGCACTATGTAATGTTAACATTGGTAATTTGTGAACAGAAGAATGACGCATTTCCTTTCCAAGATAGTGGTAGACCTTGAAATTAATTGATGTTTTGATAGATTATTATAAAAATAACAAATTGCGTTGTTTCGATTTAATCCGCATATTATTCTTGTGTAATAAAATTACAAATTTTAATAGTAGTGATCTAACGTTATAAGCTTATGAATAGTGTTTGTGAACATCTTTGAAACAGGGCTGTACAATTTCTGAATTTAATTCCCTGTTCGTTTATGACATTTTGATGGAGTGATATAAGAAATCAAATGACAAGCACTTTACGATATGATGATGTGTCATAACCTTGAGTGAGTTCAAATAATATATAAACATGAATATTTTACTCCCAGCGAAATGTGAACTTTAATTATAAATACATTTAATTATAGATGTAGTAGTGAAAATTTGTCATGTTTTATTAGAATATGGTGTCTGTATTTATTTCCCAATTTGAAATAATACAGGTACTTAAAATCGATTTTGGCATTATATCAAAAAAGTTATCGTTATAAAACATCTGTAGGTATTACGTAATGTCACTTTTGTAATTAAAAATTGCACTTGCAAGCTAGAGTGCAAAATGGCAATTTCGTTTATTAAAAATTTGCAGTCTGCTTTAATAAGCAAATACTATATAATATAATGACTTTATTTTTGTAATAGGGAGGCTCCTATCCAAGAACATTTAAAAAATGTCTACAGTTGTTTGGCCATGTCCACTTTGGCTGCAGCAGCTGGTGGCTACATCCACGTATCCACAGGTATCCTACAGGTAAAGTATATTTTGTATTTTTAAATTTACATAATTTAGATATGAATTTTGGCAGCAACAAAAAATGATAACCTTCACTGAAGTAACAAATTATGTTTTCATTCTGCCTCTTGGTTACGGTGTCACATATATACGTGTAAACTGTGCGTATAAACTATTGATCCAATCTTTATTGGTTTACTTTACAGGGCAGTCTTCTGACAACCATTATTGGCATTGGACTTATAATCTACCTGGCCATGACACCTGATGATGGTAAAAACAGAGCAAAACGATTGGGATGTTTGATGGGATTCGCATTCATGTCTGGTACGTAACAACACTGGGATAGTTTCCATGAATTGTTTCTAAGATTCACAAATTTCTATTTTAGGTCTGGGTCTTGGCCCTCTTCTGGAGGCGGTCATCAACGTCGACCCGTCCATAATTCCCACAGCCTTCATAGGAACAAGTGTGGTGTTCATCGGCTTCTCGCTCAGCGCACTCCTCAGTAACCATCGAAAATGGCTGTACCTTGGTGGTAAGATGACGTGGGTTTGAAATAGTTATGTAACTACAATTATTATATCAGTGTTAAATGTTTTTCTATATTATATTTTGTTAGGTATTCTGATGTCCGGTTTGTCCACATTGACCATTCTGGCGTTGATGAGTCTGTTTATGCGGTCGCAGATGTTGTTCCAGGTAAGGAAGTTGAAACTTGTACAAAGTGGAATTAATTGAATTGGATTTGGTTTGGTTGTGGTTAATTGTTTATGAGATTTAACTTTGTTTTCCAGGTTCAACTTTACCTGGGATTAGCCATCATGTGCGGCTTCATCATGTACGACACGCAGTTGATTGTAGAGAAAAGACGCCGTGGTGACAAAGATTTCATATGGTAATTATGCAGTTTAATATGTTGTTTGGTTCTGTTTGTAACTAATTATACTGAACTTTGCTTTTATTTTATTATTTTTAAAGGCATTCAGTGGATCTGTTCATTGATATGATCGGGGTATTCCGCCGCCTTCTCATCATCTTGGGACAGAAGGTAAACTTTTGGGTGAAGTCAATACGTAGTAGGTTTAGTTAGTACATATAGGTATATTTCGACTACATGTCCATGAATTTTCTCTTTGCAACATTTAATTAGGAAAAAGAGGTATGGGTTTGAAATTAGTGACATTTTGATTATAAATTTGGTTTGGAACTTTGAGCCAGGGAAATTAAATTGCAATATATCGTTTGATTTGTTACAGGAAGAGCGAAAGAAGAAGAATTAAAAGTTTGCTTTGGACTTAAAAAGAAGCAAGAAATTTGGCTTCAGCTCAATATATCTATTACAAAATGTTTATCTGATTTATTCATGTTTTAAACGTTTCAAATGACAACCGTTGATATATATTATTACTATGCATATAGATCGAGTAATATGCTTAGATTCACAGATCACATCGCACCTGTTTCAAAAATAATTCAATCGGTATTCGGTAATCCATTCATGGTACTTGGAACACGTACTTGATATGTTCTAATAAAAATTCTAAAAGTGTGATTGTATAGAAATGTTTGGAATTGAAATTATATAGATTCAGTTATTATTTTTTCCAACTCGGTGTACAATGCTTGATTACATGGCCAGGGTACAAAAGTATTACTTTTTCAAAATGGCGGCGGAACATATTTAAAACAATCGTGCTCTTTTTTAAAATGGCCTTTATTTTTATCATATGAACAATGAAACGGAAGATATTGCACTCAGGAAGATTTTTTAGACCGTAGATTTGCGATTTAGTTGTGGTTTTATGCCTCCATGTTTATTTTTCAAAGGCAAACAAATTGAATTTGTAAGCATTTCCCGGCATTTCCTATTCCATTTTTTCGAATTTAGCCAGCGAGTCTGTTAGCACGAGCGCCATGAGATTTCATTCGCGTGACTTGTACATCTCCCTCTGTTCGCTAAGTGGCGCTTCGAACGTTCTAAGTTGCTTCGCAGCCGGATTTTAGATGGCGGAAGAGGAGAGTTGCTCATTTTCCGGTTCCGTTTAGTCGATTTCGATTGGGATTGTTCGTGACGTCTTCAGGGCATAAGGATTGATAAGGTGAATGGACGTTGTTTGTAGTTTAATTTCGGCAAAAGCCATCTTTGACGGTAATTTGTTGGCGTGGTTGATATTGAAAGAGTGATGACGTTGGCGCAGTTCTTGTGAAATGCATCTGTTGTCTAAAAATAATAACACTAACCCTTATCTGCTGCTGGTCATTGCGATACCAGCTACGAATAGTCACGATTATATCGATTTATTGAAAATGTCAACACCAATTCGGAAGAATGAACGTTGTTTCGGAGATAGGACTATTTGTCTTAGAGGCGTATAATCTCAATTAGGGAACAACTGTGAACAATGAGCCATAATGTGTTTATATTCATCCTGTTCACAGTAGATACTATATTACCATTGTATAATTGCAGGTGTGAACCTTGAGGATTGCTGAAAATGGAGGCATATGACAAGGATATTGGTGTATTTAAATTTTCTCATGGTGAAACAAAAAATGTGCAATTTTAGACACTTCCATTTTGTTTTTGGCCCAGTTTTAACGTTTGTTGTTTTCATGAAACTACCAAAATGGATTCTTAAAATAGTTAAACTATGGGATTTATATTATATTACTGTTTTTCCTGTATTTGTGTTAATTTTTCAGCAGAAATATCAATCAAAGTTTCACACAAACTAGTAATATTGTAATCCACAGTTGAAGTAATCACTGAATGGACTGAAATTAAAAATGTATTTTATAAGTTACAATATGCTGTAAAATGTACATTATAAAATACGAGGGAATGATGTTTAATTGTTTGCTTGGAAAAGACATACGCTTATCATGACATTGCTACTAATCTGTTACCTTGGCTTTGTTTATTCGCTATTTTGTGACCTGAAAAGCTTGTAGTCAAATATTACATGTTTGAATATTCATTTCAGATATCAATTTTGATGACCTACATGTGATGAAGATCAATCATCTGCGGTTGATGTATCTGGAAGACAATCTTTAGCTGTCTGTACCCGAGTGACTGATTTGCGTTCTCTACATATACAATCTGTCCTAGTGTAGGTTTTGTCGTGTTCAATGTTTGCCTTTCATCCATCATTATAAAAGAGGATTCTCGTTTCTTCTACTCTAGATCACCAATTTGCATGCATTATGCCGCTTTTTGGAAAGTCCCAAAAGAGTCCTGCGGACGTGGTAAAGGCCCTCAAGGAAGCCGCGTCAGCTTTGGAAAGAGGAGACAAGAAAACTGAAAAGGTCCCCACATTTCACACGAATTAACAGGGTGTCTACTGTCATTGAAATCATACAAAAGTAATGGTATTTTAAAATTGGTGGTGGAAAAACATGGAAATTTGTAATACTTCACAATTTTGTATTGGAGTTCCTGTAAAAGTCATTTCATATTTTCAATGTGGTAGATGGCCTGAAATATTACTGTAAATCGTATATACAAGTGAATTTGATTTTATAAAATGTTCTCACAGAAGTCATGATTTTTGATTATAGCAAGGTTTTGTTGTTGACAGAGTTATTTTACGTAAATTACGCATTGGGAATGTGAGCTGAAGTCACTTGAACGCATTTGATTTTCGCTTTAACTAGGCCCAAGAAGATGTGTCCAAAAACCTGGTGCTAATCAAGAACATGCTGTACGGAACGGGGGATCAAGAACCTCAGACGGACATAGTTTTGGCGCAACTTGCGCAGGAGTTGTACAATTCCAACTTGCTGTTGTCACTTGTCCAGAATCTACACAAGATAGATTTCGAGGTAAATACTTCATTTTGCCAGCTGAAATGCCAGCTGAAATGACAATTGACGTGCAAACATTGAACGTTTTCAGGGTAAGAAAGACGTAGCTCAAATTTTCAATAATATCCTTCGCCGTCAGATAGGCACCCGGACACCCACGGTTGAATATATTTGCACCAAACCAGACATTCTGTTCACTCTTATGCGAGGGTAACTATTAGTACTTTGTGGGTTAATATTAGTTTGAAGGCACTGGTTGATGGTGGTGTGTCGATTGCAGGTACGAAACGCAGGAAATTGCCTTGAATTGTGGAACTATGCTGCGGGAATGCGCACGCTACGAGGCCTTGGCGAAAATCATGCTCTACTCCGAGGACTTTTTTAATTTCTTCAAATACGTGGAAGTCTCTACATTTGATATTGCTTCTGATGCCTTTTCCACGTTCAAGGTAAAAACCATCCCGTTCCGGATGCGTGTAATATTGGTACGGGACGAGTTTATACACCGGTTAACTTTGACCAACAGGAACTTCTGACGAAACATAAAATCCTTTGTGCCGAATTTCTGGAGAATAACTACGACAGAGTTTTCAGCCATTATCAGGGTCTACTTAACTCGGAAAACTACGTCACAAGACGGCAGTCTTTAAAGGTGCACTTGAAGTTGTGGTTTTTGCGCGTGGAGTGGTTGTTGTTATAGTAGATTTGTGGTTAATTGCAGTTGCTAGGTGAGTTACTTCTAGATCGCCATAATTTCACTGTGATGACACGGTACATCAGCAATCCGGATAATCTGAAGCTGATGATGAACATGTTGAAGGAGAAGAGCCGTAACATTCAGTTCGAGGCGTTCCATGTTTTCAAGGTTTGTATGCATATTGAGTGTGTTGTATCCGTTGTATCCACATAATTGTAATTACAAGAGTGTCTGATTTATATTTTATATTATATAATGTAATTACATACTGTATTTGGCTTGTTCATAATGCAAATTATTATTATAGGTACATATGTTTTGTTTATTCCTTGCATTTCAATTAATTTCTTTAATTATTAAAGAACATTATATTTGTTCATAACTGACATTTTAATTGCATTCATGACTTGCGTATCATTGATTTGTATTACATTTGTTTAATTCATACATTTGTTTTATTAATATCTTGCATTTTAATTACATTCTGTTTCATACATACTTTACATTACAAGGTTCGCATATGTGTCTTATAGTATATACCTTAATTTCAATTACATGCATATTTGATACACGTTAAAAGGAAATTGTTAGTGTATTGCCAGCACAATTTTGCAATGACATTATAAGAAAATGTTACAAAAAATGAATTTCTTTAGTTAAACACAGTGGTAACCTGTTTATTTTAGCACGATGCGCATGTACTATATGTTACGAATTGATGTGGGATTCTGTTTTAACAGGTGTTTGTAGCGAATCCCAACAAGCCGAAACCAATCTTGGACATTCTGCTTCGCAACAAGGAGAAACTGGTGGATTTCCTGACAAAGTTCCACACGGACAGGTCGGAAGACGAGCAATTCAACGATGAGAAAGCGTACCTCATCAAACAGATCAAGGAACTGAAACCGTACGAGGAGCATTGAGGCTGCACTTAGAAGAACCACGAATGCCGCCGACTCATGAGGACAAATACTACTAAGTAAGATAGAGAGAGGTATCCGTAACGTTAAAAAAGATTTTGTGGGATGACTTAATCGAATTGGCCTACACAGAATAGCACGCAAATTATAATTGGCGCAATCTCGCCTACGCTTTGGCGTGCCACATTTAGATTCGAAGAAAAGTGTTGCCGTGTTTAATAACAGAAACAAGTGTGCGAATTGTTACAGAGATAACACAAACATGTGATGCGCACAGAGGATTTAACTTATCCGCGTACCGTAGCGCAAGTTCACGGCTAGAATGTTTCGATGAACCGCAAGAGCTTAAAAATGCAATGCGCAGTTGTTGGCGTTTTGCTTGGAATGTTGTACATTCTGTTTGCAAAGGGGTTAACACGATGTGATCACTAAATTAGTGCACCTTGTATTATTATGATTGCGATATAGCCATTCGTCTGGTTTGTGATTTGGGCCGAGGTTGCTCGTTAACGTGGTCTCTTTTGGAATTTTGCAGAAGGGCATTTTTGCTGATATCGTTGAATTGTAGCGTGACAAAGTTATTAGGGTGGTGCACTGTCTGCACAAATTGCATCTAAATTACAGGTATGTTTTATAGTAGGCGATGCGTGCAAAAATGCAGCAGCCTTCAACTTGATTTTCGTTTGTGGAAATTGACAATTTGGTTATTTTTGTTTTAGTCTGTCTAGTTACGTCTTTGCTAATGCAACAGTTATAGTTCTGTATTTAGCAATTAAAGGATTTTCAAAGATGCCATACACAGTGTCGAAGAAATAACTTATGGTGGTCCCATTTTAGGGGCTGTCACTGGCATATAATAATCATAAGGTTTTTGCTCAAGTTATACTATAATTTCAGACGAAGTATTTTGAATACTTGTCACTGGTAAGTGTTGCCAATTTTTTTGTATTAATTTCTGCTAAGTATTTCAGGAGAAGGCCTTTAAAAAATGTGAAATTTTGTCAAATTACAGAAGTTTGCCATTTTTCCCTGCAGCCATCGTTTACAATAATAAGCGCCACACAGCCAAAATAAAGGTATTATGATTTATTGTGTAATAAGTAAAATACTTGTTTATTTTTCAACCATTTCTTTATGCATTTTTTGTAATCAGCATTGTTGTGATCTTGACACTAATACATGATTAATTAATGTGTAAACCTGTTACTGCGTTTCTAATGATACATTATTTCTATTGCAGCAACTGAAGCCATTTAACGGGGACTAGAAGGAAACCGGACCATCATCAAGGACAGTGTGGTAAGTTTTTGACAAAATATTTTATTTACCTATTTTTTTATTCCCAACAGTAATTTCATTGTCATAGTAGTGATTTCCCTATTGTTAATTATACATATAGTGTTTTGAAAACCTTGGCATTTTTTATTGTGCCCAGCAGGTGTCCCTATTTGAAATTTTAGACCATATTTGTCGTTTGTCTATGGTGTCTAGCCCATCGACATTTTGCATTTCGGTGTCTTTGATAGTAAAATGAACAGCTATATATACTACAATGGCGGCATGATGACAGAGGAATACTGTACTGGGCGTGTTCATAAAACCAGCAGGAATCACACTGGCTGCATTCAATTTTCACCCAAAATCATGATTTAAAGAATTTTTGGATTATGGCCACGTCACATGACTAAAAAGTCTGTAATCTGACCTGCACCTGTTGATAATATCACTTTCAACAATGCAGACACTAAATTGTTTAATCCATTCAAACTTATTATCAGATTTTAATAGTTATAACCTGATTTTTACTAGGATTTTGGTCACAGATTGAATGCAGCTACTGACCTTTGACCTTTCTTTTAAGGTCATTGGAAATAAGAGCTTTTTATATAACCATTGAAGCTTGAGCTAATCTTTTGATTATAAATTTTGAGAGCGGGGGAAAGTTCTTTTTTTTTTTAATGTGCTGAATTTAAAAATGTAAGCAATTTTCATCCTAGTTTAGTGTGGCTTTCCTAGATGGCAGCACTGTGCCATTACTTGCATCTAACCATTTTATCTGCTGTTTGCCTTTACTAAAAATGTATTATATCCTGTAGGAACCAATTCATACCAATCGTAGCTCAATTTCCTTTGTTTACATTTTTTTACATTATTTTTGTGCTTTATTTTTTGATTCTATATTATTATAATAATACTATTAACTTTTAATATGTCCTTAAAATTAGTATTGTTTGCAAAAGTAGTGTTTTAAATTTTGTACATTGTTTTTAATGTTCTTGGGAGAAATTAAGGTAGTATTTATTATATAACATGCATTTTCCAAATTCATATTAGTATATGGGAGTGTCAAAGACCCAAGGTTCATTATTTTCCAAATTTTTATGAGTACTTTTTCCCCTGCAGAGATTGTAAAGTTTGTCGGGTATAGAAGGAAATTTGTGGAAAAATATGCTGAAGGGCAATAAAACGCCTGAAATGAGCGAATTGGCGACACCTGGACCCCCAAAGAGGCCTTTTGGCATGTCATAAAAGAGGAAAATCGCGAGCACGCTCTAAAATCTAAAACGGGTGAGAACGGGGTGGGCGCAACAGCTTGCAAAAGGCGGATGGGACCGTCTTAATCTTCGCATCCCTCCCACATCCCTCTCTGCCAGGGGGTCGAAGGGGTCCCAAGGGCCTTTTACGACACTAATCCCTCCCTTTTTGCTCGTATAGTCGCAGTCGCCGTCAGCTGTTGTGCGGCTAATTAAAGTCGACCGTATATACGGCCTAATTACTCGACCGCCGCTATTCAATTCGCCCCAACCCCGTTTTTACGACGCAAACCCAAAACCCCGGGACACGCACCGAAACCGGATTGTCGGCTATTTACTCCTGCAGAAGCAGCGCATTGTCGCTTGTCGGCCGCGAATTGGCCACTCCCTTCCACGCGTTCCATTGGAGGATGCGGCGGATGGGCGGTGCAATAATCGCCGCCACCAAATGTTAAAATTACTTACGCATAATATTTGAATTGAATTTATGTTACAGTTTGTTACAATTTAATTATTTTACAGTTTTTTATAGTGTCTCAAAGCAGGTTTTCCTATGGTTTTTTTTAGTTACATTCGCCGATTGCGTAAAAATATCGGGAAAATTAAGGGGCGGGGCGTGTGAATCATTCTTGTCCTGACACGAATAATTCACCTTATAAAATTTCCCATATTTCCGCAGGACATATTCTGTTATTTTTATTGTTAACTTAATTTTCTGCTAATCAGTTTTACAGAATCAAATTCAACTTCGGATTGGTGAAATATTTAAATATTTGCACAAATTTGTAATTGATCACATCAAGTCCGGTGATTTTATTGATAGAGTTGTAATGATATAGATAGTCATAATAAAAATGCAAATGCTGTTGTGCAAGAAAAGCAAAAAGTCGGAGCATATATAACTCCTTGGTCGGAGTATCTGAATGAGCCCAACGTGATTGGTGGATGCTGAATGTGGGCGAGTACACAGTTGGGAGGCGCGCGGGGAATTCGGAGTTGGAACGAGAGTTAATGCGCTGGGAGGAGAAATTGTACGGGTCTCCTGTCGGAGTTGGGCGCAGTCGGGTCTTTGGTTTATAAAGTTTGCGCACTCGGAGAATATGGTCGTAAGAAGAAGGTTGGTCGTGTGGTGGCTGCACGATTTTGCAAGTTTATATTTTGCCGAACACGTTACGGAGATTTTAGGCGCACTTTTCATCCAATTCATCCGACGGATGGTTAACGAAAAATGGCCACTGCTGCGTTCGTGGGAATGGCGATTGTCGGCTTCGGCTTCGTTGTCTTTGCGGTAAGTGAAAAATGTTAAAATTCCGGCGCGCTTTTCATCTTCGATTTTCCACGCATCATCATATTTTCGCTGTGGTTTGCATTGCGTTATCTATAAAAAACTCGCCCTGTCACGAATGAAATGCGTATTGCAAATTATATTTTGTGTCGTAAATGCTGTGGACCAGAATACCGGTCGATGCAATCGTATTGCGTAATTCGATGATTAATTACGTAATTGTTAGGCACTTGGCTTTATTTATACCATAAATATCCTATTGAAAAATTTATATCCGGCTACTTCCAAGCATCCATTTATTAAATACTCTATTTTAGACTGGATTTACGTAGTAAACTATTGTATCCAGAAATAAACGTCAAGTGTTTCTCACTTTCAACACCAGATGGTGCACCGTAAACGCTGCGGTTTAAGAGCCATGTTCGAAACTGACGCATGCGCGTTTAACCGTCGTTACGTTTTCTACTCGCATTTTCCACCCTTATTTCCGTTCATTGGCAAGAACTTGGGCAAGAACAAATAAGCGAAAAATGTTTCATTATACCGTTGCCAGATGGCGCGTCGTAAACGCTGTTGTTTTAAGGGATGCAAAAAATTGAAAAAACTAAGCATATTTTTCTTTTTTGGGGATTTCCTATGAGGAATATAGGGGTACATTGAATGAAATAACTTTTAAAATGAGGAAATGTATTACCGCCGCCCTTGAATTGTGTATAAATTGAGAATGTGGAGAATTTCTCAGGTGTAAAATGTAAATTTAGGAATCGCTATAAAATTGAACTGATTTATGGATGGTAAAAGAAAATGAGTTTCCTCAGGTGTCCAATAACTGTATACTTTTACGTGTCCTTGGTAGGCAATTACGTTGAAAAGAGAACACGGGTGATGGCAAGTTTAGGGTCTTTTACAAAGTCGTTGCAAGTGCTTGCTTGGCATTTTACTGGCACATATATACCCCCCTATACAAGGAATTGGGGTTTCTTTGATGGACCGACGACCAGCCAAAAGTTCCTCACTTGTAGCCCACCCTTGGGTACCCACTTGGCCCAACAGACCCCTTTATTTTGGTGTTCTTTGAAAAATCTCCTACTGCCACTTGACTCACCCCATTATATTGCTATTATTAGTCGTCTTCACACACACGTTTCAGATTCAACATCGATATGTATAAAAGTTTCAGGTTTTCGATATGCTATATATATGTGCATGGTACATAAAGGAACCGACTTTAAAAGGCAAAACATGTTTATTGCAGGAAATTAATGAAGTCATAATTATTGTACTGTTGCAATCTTCACATGGAAATAAGATTAAATACAGTTTTGTTTTCTTAGAATCATTATTAACCTATATATCTTTTATGGTTATTAAAATTTGATTTTGAAACTGAAATGTTTCAACCATCACTGGGAAATTTGATTTATTTTAGCAATTGTAGTGGGTATATAATCAGTGAAATCAATTTAATGGGATTTACATGTTCTTTTATAGATAAATCCAGTAATTTTATATATAGACTCTTTTTGAATCTTGACTCTCTGAATCTTGACTCTCTGAATCTTGACTCTCTGAATCTTGACTCTCTGAATCTTGACTCTCTGAATCTTGAATCTTGAATCTTGACTCTCTGAATCTTGAATCTTGAATCTTGACTCTCTGAATCTTCAATCTTGAATCTTGACTGATAAATATAATAGTAATTGAGTTACTGTATATTTTGCTTTTTATAAATATATTTTAATAATAGTTTTATTTACAATTTTTCCACAATCAGTAGGTTTTTTGAACAATATTTAATTAACTTTGCCACTTTTTCGTATTGAAAATTAATTAATTTTCGAACATATTGTTTGTATATTTATTATATTTTTGTAATTATGATGTATTGGATATATTAGATATGAAGAATGCAGTTTGCCAGCCAGTAATAAAGATAGTACATTAAATGTTGTTGTGCTCTGACTTGTGTAATGGCGGCTAAAGAACAGTCATTGGCGTTGTTGATCTAGAGAAATCTAATCTGTAACTTAATGGAAATTGAATTGCGAACAGAACTATTACAAAAGCCAGTTGTAGTGTTTGAATTGGGGAAAAGTATGATTTGATTTGATGTTTGTACACTGTGAATTTTATATCGATCATTGGTGTTTGACTGGTGATTACAGTATTTGTTTGGGGTGAAGATGTAATCAATATAAAGGAAGTGCGATGTTTACTCGGTTATTATATGAATTTATATATGGATTTTTTTTATAACGGACTGTGTTTACATTGGCTTCAGTGACACAATTGAAAACAATGCAAACAATATTTTCTGAGAGGGGACATCCATAAATGATGTCACGCATACATTTCTCAATTTTTAATAATTTCAAAGTTTCTCACATAATATAATAGAAATTTTGATGGATCTACTATCTCTAGTGGATGCACTTGGTAATGGAAATTTGGTCGAGTGACACTCGTTATTGTCCGAGTGGTTTCTTTTTTCTGGGTGGGCCAACTGTTTTTTATTTTTTTATTATCATTTTACCTTTTTTTTTTGCTCTGTAGAGCAAACACTTTTGGCCTGGAGAGAAGTAGATTGCAAATATTTGCAGTTGCAAGAGGGGAAACATTTTTGACGAAATGTTATGTGTATGTATACTGCATGTAACTGTTTGCTATCTATGACGTTATATAGGTAACTTTTTTTATTCTTTATTTTTATTTTATTTACGCAAAACCCGCCTTGCTTTTAAAGTTGCATACCTCGGAAACAACGAACCGTGCAAATAATGAAGATAAAAGTTTACCCAATAGGTGATTAGGTTCGTAATTAGCCCTCCATTTTTTTTTGACCACTTTTAGAAGTGGAAGGGGGGATTTAATTTGGGATTTTTGCAAGGATTTATTGAATATTATGTTGTCTGAAATTGTGGTGCATGGAAATGCTGTGTGACATGCTACAATGAACTTGATGGATGCACTGACTCTGGTAGTTGACAAGCGTAAGAAACTAATAACCCGTAAACTTCGCCCAGATGTTGAAAATTAGCAGAGAAGACAAAAAAGAATTTCAATTTTTGGTTCCCAGAATTAACGAACACCTCGAGATGAATTTCCCCATAATTATTTATAATAGGCCTACTACTATACTCGTAAATGTTTTAATTTGAATTGATTTTGCTTTTCAAAAATTGGGTTTTTGAATGCAATTGGTTTCAAATGATTTGATTGCATGATGGTGCTTGATTTTTAGTGGAGCCCTGCATTCAGTGTTAAAAGAAAAACCTGATTGAGTGTTGATTTTGCTGACTTTTTGCCTTGCTTTTGCCCCGCTTTTGCCTTATAGCTTTTGTTGAGTCACGTGACTGGAACTGCCATATAATCGAACCTAGCCAAACCTGTTTTGTTTATAAATTAGCACTTAGTTTGTTTGGAACTGCTGAACATGCGTGTTTAATCACGATTAGGGTTTATAGGATAGAAATCTGAAATTTAATATAGTATATCCTTATGTATTAAAGTCAGTATAATTTCAAGATGTTATCCGTCTTAGACATGGTTGACAGGTAATTGAGATAACCGTGTACAGGAAATGATTATTATTTATTGCAAATCTTAAAATGTTTAATGGACAGGACAAAGTTCAAAATGTAAAAAGTTAACTGTTTAAATAAAATAATAATTCAAGAATTGCATATGCAGTATAGTATACTTATGGTTCCTAGTCGTATGGTCACCATTCTATTCGTCACATCGGCATTCGTCACTGCCAAACCGTCACAGTGCTGTTTGT
>JAQFZQ010000971.1:0-23892 GCA_034696005.1 Glomeris marginata
TATAAGGGACACACATAGCTACTTACAAACCAATTATCAGGGTACCTTACAAAACCCTGTCAGTTCACCTTTAAGATACCAACTTTTGATGCGATGCATCTTAAACAGAAAATGATTTGAAGTAAGATGTTATTCAGAATTTTCAAGAAATCCATGTTAAACTCAGATGTCACTTATATGCCACCCAGTTTTAGAGTGTAGTAACCTCTAACAATTAATACAATATAAAACACTCCACTTGCATTTAGGCAATGCAATATGGTAATGCTTTATAATTAATGCACATTGACAGAAATAAATTATAGTGTTAAAGGAGAGTGCAAATGTTCATATCAATTATTAACATGCAAGTGTCATGTATTATGTAATATGCTGCGTGTTTTGTATGTAGGCTATGCTGTATATGTCATATGTCCCATGATAAAAAATAAAATAAATCATGCACAATGTACTGGTCATAAGAGTGCAGCCATAAAGCAATCAAAGCCCTTTGCCTTTTGTATTTTTGCACGGGAAATAATGCTATCGAACAAATGCTAATAGGACCATAATGGATGGAAAGCTAAAGGCCATAAAATGCTGGAATGACGTCAACTGGTGCCAAATTATGAATGGCGCCGTTTTACGTCGCCAGCAAATATAACACCACTGCCAAATTACGATTACCACCAAAGTGTAAATTAATGGAGCATTTCCCACGCCAAATATTCAATTTAATGTTGTTTACCCAATCCGTATCTTGATTTCCAGAGAACTATATTAACAAATATAATTGCATTCACATCAAGTAGGCTTTGCAAAGGCTCATATATACAGTACCATTATTGGAATAACAAGGATTTTCTTCAAAAGTATGTGGGAGGAAAAGCTACTTTCCCAGAATTCATTTTTCCTATTTCATTCATTTTTTGTCTCTCTCAGAGGGAAACAATGTTTTATTGTTTTTCTGGGAAGATGTTTTCTATTCAGTTATGACAACAATGTTGCATCAATAATTTATTATGTTACTAGTGCCAGTATAGTTGCTATACATTAAAGTAAAAAGAAATGTACGGATACCAAAACCAACAAATATTGTAAAATGCTAGGTTATGTAACTTAAAGGTGAACTGAAACGGTTTTGTAACACCCCATGATATTCAGACTATAGAAAGAATGTTTAAAATTAAAACTATGAGTTCATTTCTTTTATTTTTTAAACATTTATTGAAAGTGTTATAACCGATTGAAGTTTGTGTGTTTTTGAGCCTGTGCAGAGAGGCTAGGAGGGGGAAAATTCTAGTATGGAGAGTTTGTTGTAGCATATGCAGTGGGGAAGCCACCTGGTATGTAGCCAGTATGTATTTAGCACGTTTTGGTGCAAGTGGCATGCCATACACGTTGCCCCGGATGTAAATTTTGACATTTTGGGGTAAATTTGCGAATTAAAAAAAAAACGAATGGGTGGAAAAATAAGAAAAAAATTGGACATATGCAAATACATGTTGTTCATGCATAGGAAAGTTTTCAGAGAAATCGGTTGCAAGAAATTTACCCTGTCAGTTCACCCTTTAAATTATTATTGAGCATATCTAGGCTTTACATGATATCCAGTATTATAAACTGCAGCTACAATTATGTTTTAAATTAGGTGATGTAATAAAACAAAGAATTGGGATATCTGACGTAATTAAATCCCTATAGGGATCTACGATATGTAATTGAATAATTATATGGAGTTGGGTGATGTAATCAACCAATATGAATATGCCATATGTTACCAAATAGGGGCCCATGACAATTACAGCGTTACACGTGGCATAGATTAAACGTTATAAAAATACAATGAAATTCACAATAGGCACATGCAATAAACATGTCCATTTAAATTCCAGTCTCCACATAGGCCTATAGCTATTATCATATATAAAATTATACATTATTCGTTTACCCTTTTGCATGTACATTTTCCCTACATTTATCATTGAAACATTTTATTAAATCCTGTGTAAACCTTTGAAAGCAATTTGCATATATTACAGCTCTCATATTGCACTTTAGGGGAAAATCGAGCAGGTTTACAATGCAAATTATGGCAAGGTGTGAACAGATGTAAAATATTTTAGTTAGCTGGTAGCTATGGCATATTGCATATATACTGTGCAGGATTTATAAAGTTGACGAAAATATCGATCCAATTGGAGTGTCTCTGGATTCAGTCTGCAAAATGTCGTGTACGTGGTCTGAATACCATTTTGCACTGAGTATATTGAGCATATGGAAGAAGCCTCAAGACATTGCACTCAAGACATTGCTGATCATCTTGTTTTCCTTTGTATCAAAATATAATACGAGACTATACTGAAGTGAATTTCGTACGCACTCTTTTGCTTACAATATTCATTGAAGTAAAACATTTAGATGGGCCTTGGGGTTGTCTCAAAATGTAGGATTACGAAGAGAATCAAGAGAAAGAGAGAGAGAAAAAAAACGAGAAAGTTTATGTTGGTGCATTGCAAATGTTGAGCATTTGCTTGCATGAAATGCAGAAGCAGCAAAATTGGACATTACATGACTCCAAGCAGTATATAAATGTGCAATTGCATAAATGCACAAAGGTGCACAAGTCACTTTTCTTCCATTTTGTAGACATACCTACTATATCATTCACACTTAACCTTTAAATTTACTCTGGCTGAGTTTCAAACAGGTTTTATAACATTATACAGTATGGTTTCAGAAACAAATTTTAATGAGTATCAATTTAAATTGTGTGCAAGATATTTTTCCAGGGCCTATAAAATCAATAAGGGAAAATTCATTAAACATGTCCCTTGACTACAAACATATATATAGCTTACTCTTGACACAATGACCCCAAATTTGATGTACACAATAAGAAATCATAAAGTTTATATAATTTTCTTCAAATTTCTTCTCTATACCATATATCACATTTAAAAATTAATTAACACATATTTGCATATATTCCAGCATACTAATTAATTAAACTTGCTTTAATAATGAATAATATATATATATATATACCCAGTTTTTAATATACAGTGTGATTCAGAGTAGCTGTATCAGGTGGAATGTTCGAGAGACGTGTATTCCTTTTTTGTACATACAGAACAAATGTAAAAACACTTCATTTGCACTAATTGGAACATGGTCTACAACTTTCCAATTGAGACTAATGGTCTATTTTGTTTCCTTCTGGGACATCCTGTGCAGACGACCTTGAAGGGTAATTTCAAGGACGCCAATCATTTAACAATTCGATAGTTCCATAACCAGCTAATGCACTGTAAACTTTTCATATTTCCACACAATGCCGTTCTCATGTTATTCCACCTGATACAGCTACTCTGAATCACCCTGTATAATTATTTTACATATGTTTATAAAACAACAAATTAATTTTAAATAATTTATTGTATTCGAGCATGTAAAATTACTTATAATGTAATATTAATTTTGTGGAATAATTGTTATATGAAATACATTTATACGAGTATGTACCAATTATGTGTCTAGTATATGAGTAAGGGCCAAAATAAAGAACATGTGAACATTGGAAATGCCATCTCTTCATATTTTTTACCTTAGGTAAGCAACAAATATAAAAGCTGCTCTGGCAAATCAATTGTTCCTGAGTTCCTGTACAATAAACGGAAGACAAACAATTTTTAGGTATAAATGTTGTACAGTCATTCACTGTATTATTGAATTTCACTTATTATAATAAATATTAGGTCCATAAAATCCTCAAACAAAATGTGAAATGTTGTCCAGCATTTTTAATTTTTAATCCCATACAAATACTAAGTATGGTACCAAGTGTGTTCATTCAACTGTTACAAAGTTGCTTTTCAAATGCTCTATGTATTCAATTTTCGTTAATTGCACTTGGTGAAGCATGTGTGAAATTAGTAGTGCACTTCTCCCTTCATTCTTGTTTATATATTTCGCAGAACTCATTTGTCGAAATTAAACACGGGCTCATGCATTTTCAGGATCAATTCAGGATCAATTTTAAATGCACTTTGTATAGTTTGCATGCACCTGGTATCCTACATGAATTTATATGCACACTTTTCCTACTTAAAATACATATGTTACACCATTCAATGAGCAGTTTCCCAATATTTGCAAAAAAACAAAACAAATGCAAAATTGAAATCATATTGTGTTATATTATGCTCATATATTCATACTAAAACTTGTGAAATTAAGAGCTACCCTTTAAACTAGATAGCAATAAATATTTTAAATCTCATGGGATCATGTGAAAACCAGTACCTAGCCTACATGAAATCATGGCATATCAAATATCCATGAAACCAGGTGTACTTTAATTATAATACCTGATCATGTAAGGAAACCATTAAAGTATACTGCATATCGAAGATAAGCTGTGCAATGATTCTGTGGTGTGGTGAAAATTATTCCCCGAAGAGAGATACATATATGTTGAAGCAAGGTTTCCATATTGATTAATGAAGCTAATGCCCACAGAATAAATATGCAAATAGGCTGTAACACACTAAGATTAACACTATTGGTGTATAGTTTGTCATAGTGAAAATTCAGAATAACATCCTTTCATTATATGTACATATTTATGTTACTAAAAATTCGATCTACTATGTAAGAAATTCTCATCTTATAAAAAAGAAATAAAATGTGGCTTAATTATGACATTAAAAAATTACAACTACTGCTGAGACATAGCAAAAGTACAAATGAATCATTCTGCTGTAACAGCAGTTCCATTATTCCCATCATATTTTCATGACCCTACAAAATACATTGCTAAGGGAGCATGCCATAATAATGTTTATACCCCTTTAAAACCTTAGAGATCTTCATTTATTTTATGCATTTCCAGGAAAAGAAATATAACAGTTATGAATTTTATGTCCAAAATCAAGTCTTGGTGTATAATACTTTTAGGAAATTATAGAATGTTCTGTACTTTTTCGCAGAATGTAATAAAAAATAAACAAGAACAAAGGATTTTGTGTAACACTCCTTCCAATTGCTCCTTCGATCTAAACATTTGGACATTGTTTATGTGCCCAATGAAAATAATAGTGTCTCCAGAAGGTATATATAGATAAAAGGGCATTTGATTCCAGTTATAACATCAAGGTATACGTGTTCACAAACTTTTACGATTTCACATGTTCTTCACACATGAATTCCTATCATTTCAGTAGCACTTTTAAACAAGTCTTTGCAACTTTAAACAGAAATCACCCCAATTCAGTTTCATTGCTGCAACCATTCTTGGGGATTTTAAAACAACATGCTTACAAATATTTCCACACATAAATATTACACTATTTAAAGCAAATATTATGAACTATAGAATTTATTTTAAGACATATGCAACAATTTATTATTGATGCATGCATTATTCCTACTGTTTCAGGATTTTAGATTTCATTTGCATGAG
This sequence comes from Glomeris marginata, assembly GCA_034696005.1. Lineage (NCBI taxonomy): Eukaryota > Metazoa > Arthropoda > Diplopoda > Glomerida > Glomeridae > Glomeris > Glomeris marginata. The sequence goes on from JAQFZQ010000971.1 coordinate 5,444, forward strand.
CTATTTTCCCAGAAAGAAACATATGTATATGCTCAGATTTATTACACTGACTGGTGCAGACATATTAAACTCTTTCACAAAGTATTTGAACGATTCTGAAACTCAGGATGCATCAAGTCCATATATTTCAATAAATTCATACTGAATATTTGAAAGCTGTTAAGACCCTGCATGGGCCATAAAATATATGATGTATACATATTGAATAGTGAAATGCATGACAAATGCCACATTATGTAGTATATATCAGAATTATTTGTTGCTCTTTGTCAGCCATAGAAACTGCATATTTTAAGCAAATTCACCGAATATAAAATATTCATTTACCATAACAAAAATACTACAGCAAGTTTTGTGCACAATAAACACTTAATTCAACTCACATACATATACCCTCAATGTTCTATATTAATGTATAAACTGTATGTAAATTGATGACATTCTTATATGCATGTGCATTTTCCAGTGTTTTTAAGATGGGCTATATGACTTTAAGGCCATTTAATGTTCAAGACCATAAAATTATTACTGTTAAGTTCCAAGACTATGTGAAATGCAGGTATAGGGATAGTAGTACTTATACGCATATTGAATTAATAAATCAAATTTGACAACTTTGAGTTTATATAGGCCCTTTGGGTAATTTCACACGCATGCAGAAGTGGGAAATAAGTACTAGAAACAAACGCAGCATGTGGTGTCCATAAAAGGTGATATAAACGGTATATATAGGCACATGAGCGCAAATATCAAAGCAGGTCATTATCGATTCTCATGATATTCCGAACACGAAATTGGGTGTATGCGCAAGTATAAAGGTGTCCGTAAACTGCCATAGATTTCAGCTCTGTACATCTGCATTGTACTAGACGGAAAATAATCAATAGTCACCTTCTCAAGTCTTTTATACCATATTGCACCTCTGTGTGACATATCAGTAAGAATGCAGTGTAACAATTTAAACACATAAAATACTTGCAACAACAACAGACCATTTTTCTTTCTCCTTCCCCACATCACCCACATTACAATTCCAAAAGCATCAAGCTATTGATCTAAAGATTGTCTGGTAGGCGGGTCTAAAGCTCAGATTGGGACTGTTCATTAATTACTTCACTCACAAGTAAACAACATTAATTTTATTGTTTATTTTACCACCAAGAATACTGAGAAGGGCAATGTCTATAAATAGACATTTTATAAAGCATTTTTTTCAAGAACTGAAAGTATCTTTGCACAGAAGAATACTGGTTTCTTCCACACAATTAATTTTTTAATAATAGAGCCCAAAATACCAATTAATGGAAGAAAGTGTAGCATTTTTCTATTTGGTGTTTACACAAACTGTATATAATTTTTCACCAATTATGTCTTTATGCTTTTAAACTGAAGAACATCCACAACTGACTGTATACAAGATTAATGTATAATGAATGCACCAGGATACTTTCTAATGCTATTTTTACTATTTCTATTGAATTTGGGGAAATGGTTGAATGCCAATTTCGTGGTTGTTTATGCGGTACAGAAAACCTGGTTACAATAAAAAAGTGTGTGACGTCATTTACTAAAAGCCCCCTCCCCTTTTGCTGCACTCTGTTCTTGCGTGCGGCACAAACACCAAAACCAGCTGCGCAAACACGCAGTTGTTAGTTGTGTCGGAGTCCGCAAGGGGGCGCTCTTCGCATCACCAGCACAACCAGATATTGAGCTGAGAGCATTCACAGAAGGTCTGTGCTAGGAGCTGGAGTAGGACCAGCTGCCAAGTGCGTGGTGGTGAAGCCTGCTCGAAAAGCGACCCTTTTCTCATTGGAACCCTCAGAAGTAGAGGTGAAAGCTTAGTCAGGGTACAACACAGAGGCGTACAAGCGTGTGCGCGAGTGTTTGTCCGTGTTGCTCCTGAGTTGACTCCCAGCTGGCGCAACGCCGAGGAGGCAGTTCAGGTTCAGCTCGTCGGCTACCATGGAGAGCCGTCGTCGGAGGAGGCGGAGACCGCGACACCAGACGTTGGCTCTCGCTTTCTGACACCACTGGTATCTACGATGGAGACGCTGACGATGACGAAGACGATGATGGCAACTCTCCCGAAGTGGACACCACCAGCGGCTCCGGCCTCCTCCTGCACCAGGCCTCCAGTGCAGCAAACTTCCCCGAAACTCCCACCACCGCCGCCGCCACCACCACAAATTCCAACAACAACCATTACCACCAAAACAATCACCATCACCACCACCATCACAACCACCAAAACCAACAAAACCAGCCGCAGAAACAGGAGAAACAGCAACAGAAGCAGGAAAAACAACAGGAGCAAGGTCAGAGTCAGAGCAAGAACAATGAGCAAGGTCACCACTTGCAAAGAAAACAGCAATTGCCAACAAATCTATTACTGCACAGAGGCAGGCAAAGTGTCTGTGGTGGTGCAGGAATGTCGGGACATGGGCACGGCCACCGTGGCCATGGTACAGGGGCAGGGTCTTCCGGTGGGACAGACCGAGATGGTCGTCAGAGGATAGGAGCAGCCAGGAGGGCCATGTCCATGAAAAATCTGAGACGAGTGTCAGCGTAAGTGCAATCATAATTAACAGTATACAATTAGGTTTTAGCACACTTAACCCTTTGTCACATGCAATTTGCTCGCAGGCGCAACTTCAAATCCCAAATTCCATTAAGGTTAACAATTATTTATCAGCAGCTGAATAACTTACAAGTATAATTAAACGATTTGGAATTGTTTCTACACATCAAAACACTATAATTTCATTATCCCTATACAACTTTAAACGTGCTTGAAGCACTTTTTCACAAGATATTCCAAATGACAAATAAATGTGAAAAATGTAGAAATTAGTATATGCAGGTTATAAAGACCTCGGTTTAAGCAACATACACCTATACCTTGGATGTCGTTCAAATACAACGGAAAAAATAGAGGAACCAGCTTCACACATTGCGGATATTGATTAATATATCGAAAATCAGTATTGGGAATGCAACACAACACCACTATACACATTTTCAATACATTAATCAATGTAATCCACTAGCTATGCTACTTGTGACTTCAGATTTTCTATACGTAGGCTTCTATTGTATTTTTGAAACATTTTTATTATAATTTTACACCTTCGTTTGAAGGATCAAATTTCAGGAACTGGATTTCTTTGCAGCCAACTCTTCCTTGTAAACTATTTTAATGGGTCAATTTCTTTAAATAGTTAGTTAATAATGATTGATTGACGTCACACTGCATGTAAACCTCGATTCCAAATATAATCTATATAAGGCCCTGATTATAATCAATCTTTGTATAAAGAGTTATTGCCTTCATTCAAAACAACTGCCATGAAACATTCTGCATTTGGAACCATTAATTCCACCTGTGACGTCATTTGCCGAGTGATTAATTCTAAGCCCCGCCTACTTTTCCTCTTCGATTTTCCATTAGTGTCTTGTGCATATTGATAAATACTAAGAAATTTTGTCAAAAGATATAATTCCCCTTTTATACAACATTTTAGAACAAAGTAAATGTTTTTTTATATGAATTAGTAATTTATTAATTTAAAACTGTCATGTTAACAGTCAAAGTTTAAGTGAATGCAGAAATATAATATAATCAATAAAGGAAATTAAAACAATGTGTTTATAGGTAGGGCTAATTTGTGACAATTTGGAAAACAGCTAATACTATGAGAAATGTTGCCATCATCTGTTTTGGCAAAAATGCATGTGCGTGGTGTAGGTCTATCACATGGAAATTTCATATTCCCCACCAGGGATTGCATCATTAGAGTTTATGACACAAGGATATAGCACATAAAAGAATATGACAAACAAAAATTTTTGTATTCAGGGCAGCGTTTGAAAATAAAACTTGTGTTATAAGATTACACAGGATTTGTTGTTTATACAACATAAAAATGCGTGACACAGTAAGAAAGTTTTCTTTAATGGACAAGGTGTCTATTCAAACAATGATGTAGTAATTTAGTAGTATACCGTGTCATCATTAGGCTTCAAGTTTTTTTTATATATTTTTATGATAACATTATACATATTTAATTCTAGTTTCCATGCATTTTCAGAAAACTTCAAAATAATCCGATTCACACGAAGCCGTTCTACAATCACAACAGTTGGGAATGTAAATAGTTATTTAAATATATTTATAGAATGCAAATTACATAAGCCATATGTGACCCGAAAATAGCATTATTTCGACTTTGTAAAGACCAATTCACACTCAACGTATATAGGCCTACTTTAAATGTGGTTTCAGTGCTATCTAAATATATTCTGCAGTTTATCTCAGTCATCATTCCCACTGGACATTGTATTATCTCACCAAACATTATTTATTCATGTACTACCTTTCATCAGCATATAGTGAAACGGTGAAATAGCTTAGATTAGCACAACAATAAGCCAAAATAGTATAGACCATACATGCATATATTCTATAGCAACATTTAGTCTGAACATTATTATATAGGAAATTCCCCCTTAATCTTCCATTTGAATGTGTATTAATATGGACATTACATACAAGTTACATGCACAAGGGCTTTAGTTTTTAGAAATATTGCTGCACCTTAAATTGGAAATTCACACTCTTATGATGTGAAAAAACATTTATATGGATTAATATGAACAAGATTTTTGTTAAAGTTATGTTGTATAGTATATTATGATTCAGTGACTGTATATGTAATCTATCCAAGACTTGGATCGATGCCTGCAATAACACATTCCTTATGTATGCGGAAAGTCATGTTCTAGTTCGGATAAAAGAGCATTTCGCGAATTGATCCGAATTGGGTTTTGGGGAAAAAAAATGTTGTAGACACACGTCTTGACGCTCATTGCCTTTCGTATATCGACATTTTCAATGCTTTTGCCACATACGAATACAAACACAAACAGTATACCGCTCTACTCTTTACAAACAGACACCTAACAGCAAGCATGAAATTGAAACTGCACTTTGACAGAGTTGGGTGTGACGAGTCTGACTTTGCCACACATAAATGCACACCAACTTGTGTATCTCGTCATCACTATTGCAATCGATGATTTTCGCCAAAAATAGCTCAGCTATAAATATCCAACAGAGTTGAGCCGGTGTTGAGGTGGTAGTATAGAGGTGGTGTAATCTAAAGCCAGATGGAAAACGAGTTTTTAAGGAGCGCCACAATTTTCTCCGTTTGCCTAGATATCCGATTCAATAAAGTGGCTCAAATAAAAGGCCATTGATGCCTACAGCACTTTAGCACACAGTCAACTGAAATTTCGGCGCCATGTTTTGATACCTAGATTAAGCTTGAAAGGGTAGACTATAGTACATACATAGTTAAAATAATATAATGTTACTACTCAATAGTATTTGTTTTAAAGCATAAAATATAACTTACAACTTCGATATCTATTAAAAGTTATTTTTCGTTCAGCTGATACATATATTCAAATTTTTAAAAACATTATAATCTGATTCTCATAATCATTATTTTTTGTTGAAAATTGGATACAACCAGAATGTACACAAAACTCTATATATAAGACTTTTAACACCCTTTAAAATGTCCTATGGTGAACTCCTTTTAGGTGATATTCTTGTATACAAGCTAGCACACTTAATATACTAAGGCTTTTAGGGTTGGGTGTACTTGCTTACATGTTCATGTACATCATCGGTTCCATTTTAGGCATTTTTAGTGAAGGAATTTAATTGATAAAAATTACCAAAATTAACAATTTCTAGCATCAAAATGGCGCCCAGTGCATATTCCTCTCTTTGTCTAATCACGAGCAGCCATAACAAGGATCAGATGGATGTGTTGGCCATACTCTTCGCAAATTACACGTCTCTAGTCATAGCATGCGTCATTGTGACGTCACACAACTAGGGAATTTATATTTTGTAGACGTCATCCGTCATGGCGGAAATTTCCGGAGTCGTGTGTCGCGTGCGTCCACCAAACTTCCTTCCGGATCTCTATGGAGATGTATATAGTGTAGGTTCTACCTACATACTCTATTGATCGCCTACGTATGCATATTTTATTCAGGACGATCACATGAAATTACAAAAAAAAATTCCCAGCTAGTTCTTTTCGGCGGCCATCTTTAAAATCAAAAGCCTCATCATGCAGTGAACCGCCAGCAACCATTGCTGATTAGAGCACCAATTTGCATGCAAAAATTTGTAATGTTACACATATAATGTATTAAGGTTTGCTCAAATGAACATAACTTGATATAAACTCACTTTCCCTTCCAAACAAACCCATTATCTAAATTTCCTGTAGGAAACTCTGGAGCCTTCTTTACATAAAATATGGCAATGTTTTTGTTGATCCATTTAAAACTCGTTTTCGCAACGTTTATTAGGGCCAAGTGATAAAAAATAAGATGCCATCTGCGAATAATATTCTTTTCCCTATCCCCTAGGCCAGAACATTGCCCTTTTTATTATGCCATTTTGGAAGTATTCCTCAATGCTTGCAGATGCAGACCATTAAAAATTTCAATTCGTATGTGATTTATGTGACAATAAAAATTGTACAAGAGCAAGAAATTTATATAAAAGTTTACTGCACTGTCAGCACAAGAAATTCAGAAAGAATACTTAGTGTATACCATTGTTTCCATGAAATGGGCATATTGGACCAGAGGTGCAGCCCCCCCCCCCCCTACAGTGGTAAATAATGTTATATCCAAAAATCAAACTACATAAATACAATAGAAACTGCTTAAAATAATAAAATCCAATGTAATGTATATCTCTAATATTACAAATACTCAGCCCCAAATTAGTAAAGACTCAGCAAGTTCACAAGTTCCTCCCAATCTAACAACAAAGCAGGTTGCAGCAATGTGAGAAGGAATGCACACAGTCTAGATTAATCTCTCCCATGTTGCTACAATTGTTCATTAGGTAGACTAATGGTCTTGGCAAAGGTGGCAAGCCAGTCAGTTTGTGAGGCAATTGTCACAAGGTATTAGACAATTCAGTGACTTGTCTTCGGCTCGAGAAATGGCTCGAGTTAGGGACTCTGGAAAGCATCGTTAGTCGAGGACCTACTGTTCATCCAAACTAAGATGATAATGAAGGTCACGAAATGTCACAAGGGCACAGACTGGATCCACAATTAACAGGGGGCTGTACGGGTGCTGTACACCTGGTGAGCGATATCACCCACCAATCACTGACTGCTGCTCAGCAGGTGAAAGAAACCTTAGACCCTGAACTTAATTTGTGTTCTTGGTTCTTGGTTGTGAAGACACACCTTGGTGCAATGTAAAATTGTGGCAAAAAGTCAAAAATATACGCTACCATTGGCTGAAACAACAATGATAACATTTCCAAATCAGCCTCATTGGCTGCAGCAGCCTATACTAGATCAACCCACAGTCGCCAGTTAGCCAACGGTGTTCTTGTTTACAATCTCTCTTTCATTTTAAGTACTTCCTTCAATAATTTTTAAACAATAATTTTAATTGAACTCATAGTTTTAATTTAACGTTCAAAATCTACTGTTTTAATGGCATGGGACCTTACAAAACCGTGTCAGTTCTCCTTTAAAGGCATTCAAGTTTATGTAGTCCCTGGTATATATTTTGTGTGGGGAAAGAAAAGTGCATATATATGGGCACATTTGGAAGACTAGCATTCAGACAAGCAATCTATAGTGAAGGACACACTCTAGGGTGCCCGTTACACCTTAGTAGTGGAGACCTTTCTGGATGCAGTAGTATAGAGCTATAGGTGGAATAAAAAGGGTGCTCTGCAAGGGTTAGGTTAGCGGAATAACAAGCAAACGGTTTTGATTGGTGCACCCGAAAAGATCGATCGATCTTGGCAACCCGCAGCAGAAATGTGGTGCACACCACCATGCACCCAACATCGACGAAAAGCCAAGGAATAGGCAAAAGGGTCGATAAGAGAAGCGGGTATAGTGACCCTATACTGCACCGACACAAAACTCATAAGCACCTCCCCTATTTCCGTACTTGCATCACTGGCATCGACCGACCGCTTGGATATATTATTATTCCTTGTATGGGTTGGAGTAGGTTGGAACAGGGGAACACGTCAAAGCTCCTCCTACACAAGTCAACATGCTGCATTGGGCACAATGTCGACAATAAATTACACCTTGTTGAATATTTATGCCTTAAACGCCTACACTATCCCAATGTTCCAGAGGTTGCTCAAAAATAATATGAACGTTAGAACTTTTCCAAGAAATTTGATCTTAACTTTAACTTCTGCATGTTAGATTGCGTATGATACCATCTGTATGGTGATTGACATGGATGGATTCACCATGAGTGGTGAAAAGAAAATACAGGGTGAACTAGTGGTATATTTACACCAATTTTACATTGGGAACAGAATGCAGGAGATAAGGACTGAGAGTGTTAAATAAAACCAAAAGGGCTGGAATCAGTACAAAGTGAAAATCCAAGTATTCTGTTTAAAAATATAATGTGGGCCTAAACATTAAATAATTAATTATTATTGAAAGGACGAAGTTAATTATATTTATGCACACTATAGCTATTCATAAATGCCTAACCTGTTTAGAAGTATTAAAGCATACCATCTCCTGCGATTTTAATATTCGATTAGTCGAATCATGTTTAATATTTCATGGAGTAGCGAGCATTGCACATTTGAATATTAAGTTATTAAATTTTTATCGCAGAAAGCACTTTCAAGTATAGTATACATATAGGAAAACAATATTGTATCAAGGTGCACAGCTTAAACAAAAAAGAAACGGCGCCATCTTTGATTTATTAATTTCAAAAAATGCCTAATAAGAAATGATATATTCAATAGCATCCAAGGCTCAAAAATTAATCAATATAAGGAAAAGCAGCAGCAAAGGCTAGAGACATTAGACTAGAGACATTAGACTCGTGTGATATCAATAATGTATGAAAATCAACCGAAAATGATAGGTATGTCGCATCTTTTGCAAAACACTGGGTGGTTCATAATAAATGACTCCCATTAAGTAACAATAGAAATGAATAAATGGAGCTATAACTTATCGGAAAAGTCCAAAAAAATGTAAGTCCATTTGCGCATGACTCGACTTTCAAGACAGATAAATTGTGAATAGTCAATAACTTTCCCATGTTAAAGTCAAAGATTCTACATTCATTATATTTATTAATAGCACTATATACCTAAGTCATCAGCGCATTAAACAACTGAAATGGTGATGCAGAATATAAAATTCGCATTATATGTTATACACACTTGAATTAAAACCAGATGAAGCTACAAGATGTTTAATAATGATCTTGCACATCAAGATTACAATGCTACTTCATGAAGTGTTATCTCAATTTATATGTTCTTTTGGGCTTATTTTTTACGGGTAAATGCGACTATGCTTTCATTAAAAGCAGGAAATGTAGGGGTTTATGTACGTACAATCCTTGCTGTATATCCCTGAAGTTAAAGTATTCTACCAAATTCAAGTTGTATTCTTTTTAACTTACAAAATAATGCAGTGAAATTTTCGGATGTAAAATCCTTTACATTATTCAAGTAATTTTCATATTGCAATCAAGCTCGTGATCTCGATTTATAACCCAATGGAAACTACGATATATGGGGGACAGTAACTGCAAGATGACAGGTACTTAAATAAATATACAAATGAGAATAAATTTGGAGTGCAGAGTGGAGCAGAGGAATTAGTGCAAAAGCGACCCCTGGGACTTCACTGCAATGCTCCTACGTGCTGCACGGCAGTTTAACCAACTCGGCTTTCTCCTCTTTCAAATTACCACTCACACCAGCAACTTGAGGCATATACAGTAGTGAAGCCTTGATTGCTTGAATCACTATGGATGTTAAAATAGCATTCACTTTCTCTTTGCCCTAACACAAATGAATGTTCTAAAATTACGAATGGGATCAGGCTCAAATACGATTTTGCATTAAGAGGAAACAAAAATAGAAACAATTTTACACTGAACTAGCAAAGTTTACCTTAACCTTAAACAACTACAATATCACATTATGTATAAACAGTAAGCAAATAACTCTTATTTAATTGAACATCTATTACAATTTAACCCAAATTTTAGCATAGAATTTGAAAATTCGATTTCCTGAATTAATTTATTAATTTTCTTAAGCTTCTGGGAATAATAAATGCAATTTGATATCCTATATACTAATGCTATACTAATGAATGCCAATTTGTTTTTGTATGTATCGTAAAATAATGTTTAAAAATTGTGAGTTCAATGGTTAAAAATCCATTTTTAAGTTCATTTAATAGGAATACTTATTCAAATAGTAGTTTAGCATGCTTAATGTTACATTTTTCAGTCCCATTTGGGTTGGATTACAGAGGATATAGTTCAATTTTTATAGGAAACATGTAGGTGGATTTTATTTAAAATGCTCGTGATATTGCGCAGAAGTCTGAACCCTTTTGATCTCAAGTATGTTTGTTGTAGCATAAAAATCCCAGACAATTCACATAAACAGTATCCACCACAATTGCAGCCATGCACAGCGTAAATTGTTTGAAGACATGCCTATATGTAAAGTAGTGTACTGTAAACCTAATACTCCTACAATAAAATGCGTTTAGGCTCAAACAAGCGTGTTTGCTTTCCGCATCGAAAAATAAATTCTGTCTTCAAGTAAAAGGAGAACTATGTACAGCAAAAGACAAAAATCGAAACTTAGGAAAATTTTATCAATCAATTCACTTTCAAATAATCCAAAATAAACCATCTTTAACTAAATTAAATTATCACTGTAGATGCAGTTTACAACTGGTAAGACTTTATTTAAAAATAACTTGATGAATAATTTCAGCATAAACACATTGTTTGAATTTTGTAAAATAAATGCAATTTCAGGAAATTGTTCAAAATTGTTAGTAAACTTATTTTAATTGAGACTAACTATTTTGATCCACATCATTATTGATGTAAATATATTAAGAACATATGAGATATTATAAAACTACGAGATTTGCAAGATTATACCTAACAATAATAACAGCTAAACTTTTAATATTTCATAAGTGAACAGTTTTAGTAATTGTATTGGTTAATTAATAGGCACAGTTGTTTCTATAAGCACATTTCTAAAATAAGTCAAGTGAGATCAATGCAAAACAGATAAGATTTCAGAGCTGATTATTTCACATTTTAAAGGTGAACTGACAAGGTTTTGTAACATACCCTGGAAATTGTGTAATTCTGTAGAATTGATGCCAATAAAACGATTGGCGCAAACAAAACTTTTTTTTTTTAAATTGTTTAAAAAAGTTACGAGTAGTTAAAAATGGCGTCATGGAAGGACGGTGTCACCGCGCCGGTGTCACAGTGTCCTATTTTGCCAAAACTAAATCATTCATATCAGTGACAATAATGCTTCAAATGGCCTCAAATTTTCAGACAATGTTTCTAAATTAGCAGCAATCAAATGCTAGTTTTTTCAGTGTATATTGCAAAACCTTGTCAGTTCACCTTTAAATAAAGTATATTAAAAATTGAGCAATGGGACAATATCCAATTTAAAATTTCATATCTGGACAAGGAAAATATCCCAATTGGTGGAACAGCAACCAATGAAATTTTCCTTGTATAGCCAAAGTTTCTTGCACAGTTCCTTGCACACTAAAGCACTGTGCTATATATTCTACACAGTTTTCCGTTTACTTGACTCGTTGTGGAAAGCTGTTAAATGCTTTTACGACTTGCAGCTTTATGATGCTTCACCACCTACTATGTACTGGAGACCAAGACTGCTACTGTTAGTGCCACTCCATGGTTAGATAAATATATATCCACATGAGGATGGTCTTAACCTTGAACACGGTTAACTTAAAAATCTTTAGAAAACAGGAAGACTATTGTCTGCATATGCATGCATGCGAACAAAGACCAAATTCAAACATCTTCCGCCTTTATACATCTGGATTGTATAAGCTGGTTTTTCGGAGCATAAATGCACATGGCCTGGATAAGATGTTTTACATACAAAAAAGGTATATGCCAAATCGAAATAGTACCTGCACGTGTTACTGGTGGAGAAATTCGTGACAATCTCCTATTTTTCGCATCCAGAACACGCATGTTTACATTGGAGAAAAACGAATTGCAAACATAACCGTTGAGAACGTTTCATTTTAGCTACATTCTTTTAAGCAAACAAATTTATTAGGTTCAGAAACCTTACGTGGCCAGTGAAAAAATTGTCAGTGCTTTCATCATGCTCAAGGTTGTGCAAATTAACCTAGCAGATCATAAATTCAACAAAATATGTTTCCCCTCACTCCCCTGTGCTTAGCTGCAGTGAAATATAGTCATGCTTTATCCTACAAAAGACCATATGCAATTCTAGGAAAGTTAACAAATAGAAATTAATGTGACACAAAGTTATATGCAAGACCTCAGAAATAAGCAATTTCCATATTTTCCTAAAAGAATGCCATCAATTTAGTGGTACAAACATTATCTATTAATATACAATCAATTGCATGGCAATAACTTATTCTTGATCCAATATAATCTCTGCTATTCTATTCACATATGATGTTAATGAAATCAATATATTAGTCTATATAGAATGCTTTAAAAGCGATTCCATTTTATAAAACTTTGCCACAAAACATGGGTTAAATGCATTAAATCTTCAACCAAAATCATGATTGCGAAAATCAGATTAGGCTTACATTAATTATTAAAATATGGCACCTTTGAAACAGTTGTTTAGGTCAAAATACAATCCATATTATTATAAACTCATATGGAAGGAAAGATTATGAAACTCCTTGATTATTTCACTTGGGCATATATTCCAATAATATTATTAAAATCATGATTTTGGTGAAAGATTGAATGCAGTCATTGATTTACATTATTAATTGATTTTTCCATAAGCAAAATATATTTTTAAAATATGTACCATATGTACCATAAAACGATATAGAATAAGTCTATGATAAGCAGTAATATAAAGTAAATTCAAGGTAAAACGTCCCAATAATAGGAGCTTAGCAAGAAACTAACTTAATTCAAGGAAGACACTAATTTAACATTATCATATATAATTCTGGATTAGTTCAACATTTTGTAGGAATATAGTTAAAGGTGTGGATAATAATTAGAAAAAGTTTATGCATGGGCATAAAGTGAAAAAGATTAACTCTGGAAAATAATATAGGGAAGATTAGGAAGATCCATTGCCCCTAACACAACTAACCAATGCCATCAATGCACCAAAAGACATGACATGAAAGAGAGATCAGGGTCGGTGGCAAGCAAATCTGCAATAACAACTTGTTTCCTCTTATATGTCAAATCACTTAGTTGAAAATGTCAACATGTTTTCGAGGTGTTGTTGCCCAACTGTTAGCCTTGTTGCCCTTATTCCTTCGTGTATACATTTAGCTCCAAATAAGGATGTTGCACGCGAATAACACGTAATAGGCTTTATTGTTATATACCATGTGCCTTCCTTCGATTTACCCTCCACGATATCCTCGTTATATTGCTTTTATCACTTTAGAGTGCGCTGTATCAGACTCCACAACTGAAGCTTATAAATTTAATGATACTGTCTGCTCATTGTACTCTATGAAATGTAGGCTGCAATTTAGCCACACATGTCTATCTGAAAAATTACATACCTATGTCCCTCTTTACTGGGAATAACTGATATTTTGGCAATACGTTTGAAATATATTATTAAAAGTTACTTTACAAAACAATTCTTACAAAATAGTAATTATACCATCTATGTAAATATTCTGATATAGTGCATGAGATGTATTCAACTAAGGTTTTAGTGTGATCCTTGACAGTTATATCACCTTTTAGTAGGACAGTTTCTGTTTCAGTGAGCTCAAATGATCACATACTCATACACAAAGGGAACAGCAACACTTGCTATAAATGCAGCTTTTATGAAGTATATTCAAGAAACTTGTGCAGAATCTGATTACATTGCTCACCATTTCAATTTCAACGGAAGTGGCCAAGGTTTTTTACCGCAAATATCAATAATCCACACCCAATGCATATCCCAAAAATAGATCTTCTTGAGGGAGAAGTCACCCCAATGCTCCTTAAGAATATTGAACATATCTTTGTTGCACTTATTTTTAGGATTTACTTCACACATCCTCCCTTGCATAACTTCTTTTGCAGCAAATATTTATATCATCTCAATGTCACAGAATTTCATTTCTGCTTGGAATACAATGACAAGCTTAGTGTTTTGAGTATGGTGCCGGATTTTAGACATAAACAACGAGTAAAATTTGGTAATATGCATACGCTACTGTATATTTAAAAGATATCACTTACTTTTATCCTGCTTGCACAGAGACTTGGAGCGAGAGGAGCGAGGAGTTCCACCCGAGCTGATGGATCCTCCAGGTGTCGCTACATCAGCACCGAGCATTGGTAGTAGTGCACCCAGCAGAAATTCCGGCATAACTGGAGGAGCTGTTGTTTGTGGAGGAGGAAGTTTGGGCCATCGAAGAGCACAACGAGTGCCCAGCCTGAAACTTGCAAATGGCCGAGTTGGCTTCACTCCTTCCGAAGAAGAGATACGGACTCCCAAGTCAATGTTGGCTCGTGATGATGTCAAAATCAGCATCGAAAACGCAACCACATGCACAGGTTCACTGGTGACTGCTGTGGAAGATGAAGCAGGTCTTGTGAATGACTACATCAGCGCAGACATGAACTACAGAGACTCTGGCGGCAAGGTGCACTTTGGCAGCGGAAGTGGAGGTCCACCGACAACCGGCGATGATATTAGTCTCTACGGAACACCCAAAGAAGAACTGGGACCTTCATCCAACATAGCATCCGGTGAGACAAAAGCATCTGGCTTTCTACGCAGTCAACTTCAAGCACTCTTCCAGCCCACGGACAATAAGCTGGCAATGAAGCTGTTCGGCAGCAAGAAGGCCCTGATGAAAGAAAGGATTCGGCAGAAAGCAGCCGGACATTGGATTATTCACCCGTGCAGCAACTTCAGGTAATCAAATTTATCATATTATACAACTATACACTATATACACCATTAACATTCGCATTGTTAGTTTAAATCAACTGTCAGAAGATAAGATTAGGTAGAGCAACATTATCAAAATTTCTTGTTGAAGGTAAGACCACTCTTGGTAAGACTTGATAAGGCAATGTTGTTAAGTAGCCCTAATGAAACTTAACCTAATCAAGCCTAATCACATTTCTTAAAAGTCTAACCAAATAAAGGCAAACTTCATCAAGCCATATTCCAATGGGATGTTAAATTGCAATTCAATTATTCCAACAGAGTAGACCAACTTGAGTGAATTGAAACACTATATCTTATATAGGCCATGTATACAATTGTACAAGTTCAATTCAGTATTTAATGGTATTTTCCTAATCTGTGATCATTTTAAAATAGAAGGTAAAAAGTTTAATGAACATAATGGAAAAACAAAGTTTATCCAAATATTTGGTGATAAAGTGTTATAAAGTTTGGTGTTGTAAATAGACATCATTATTTTTATTTAAATATGTACATATGGAAATTAAATTTATTGATCCCGATATGGATAAGTAGCTTATAATTTATTAATGTATTTGTATCTAATATTGTGAACAGAGCGAATGTTCAGTTTACACTCTGATGATACCAAAATTGCTAATAATTCAGGGTATTGATTGTCTCTTTTTTCACCTGAAATACAAATTTGCACAAAAATAAATCTCATTGTTCATAGTTTGTTATCTGCAAGTGATCAGCAGCTTTAATATTTCCCAGCAACTTACTTAAGGATTTTGGCCACATAGCAATTCCTGCTTGTTAGCAAATGCCTACTTGGGTTGCCAAAAATTTCTCATTATACAAGCTGTTGGGAACACCCTGTACATCATTAAGCTTTTTGCTCTAATGTGCAATGTGCATAACTGAGAGAAAGTCGGGATATTGGTAACAAGTTGAACAAAGACCAGGCTGGTCTTACAAGCACATTATCAATTAGCACGCCTTAACGAGTTTGCAGGCCGAAAGAAAGTGATGGAAAAGTCATATTAGTGCCAGGAATGTAAGATGAACGGTTTCAGGTCGACGACTGAATTTTCATACTGAGCACAGCATTTATTTCTTCTGGATGCGGCAGCTGCTGCTGATGGCCTAGACGTCTTCCGAATTTAGTGTGAGACCTTTGAGGACTCCACTCCCAATTGTACCCTATATATAATATTATTCCTCGATCCCTGTGACCTCAACTATCTTCTCCAACATTGTCCCATGTTTCATGTCAAACTATATAAAAGTTTTTATACATAGCATGTCACAATATATTTCCAGCTGAAGATTTAGTAGAACTCTTAACAACAGTTTTCAGGATTTAAAGCTGCACAAGATTCCACTTTCATATTCTAGCATACAGAAATCATTTCAGATCTGCTAATTCCAAATTCCCTGCACACAATCTAAATGCTGCCAAAGCATACAAATTATATAGTACATCTGCAAGAAGGTTATAAGTAGAAACTTCCTAAATTGCAACTATCTCCCTATATTTGTTTCCAATATAGAAATTAAAGGTGAACTGACAAGGTTTTGCACCATACCCTGAAAAACTAGCAATTGATTGCTGCTAATTTATATGAACATTGTCTGAAAATTTGAGGCCATTTGAAGCATTTTTGCCACAGATATGAATTATTTAGTTTTGTATCTGTGGAGTGTACTGAGTAGTATATTGTGAGATACGCTCTGGAGCGCCATTGATAAGCTCTGCCATTAGCTAAAACTGCAGAGGTGCTTGGCCTCATTGGCTGAAAATTCAAATTTTGCCAAAAGACGACACTGACACCAGCGCGGTGACACTGTCCTTCCATGACGCCCTCTTTAACTACTCGTAACTTTTTGTAAACAATATTTTAAAAAAGTTTTGTTTGCTCCAATCGTTTTATTGACATCAATTCTATAGAATTACACACATTCCAGGGTATGTTACAAAACCTTGTCAGTTCACCTTTAAATTAGCCTTGAAAGCAAAGTCTAAGGTAAGTTTCTAGGCTTATTTTTGTTGAATATACATCTGCTTATTTTCAAACGCCAATTTAATAAGAATATAATTAATTTGAGCATACTTCTAGAGGAAAATAAGAAATAAGCCATTACTCTCTTACTAAACAGCCTACATTAATTTATCCATCATCCGCACTCAGGACACATCTTGGTGGCAATCGATAGACCACTGCGGTGCCTTAACTCCACAGCATGCACTGACATGGACTGCAGGGAAATGAATAGAAATAAACATTCAACTCCACATCTTCCACTAAGTTGCTCAACAATTTCACCATACTTCCGAGTGTTATTTATAGCGAAATTAAGCTAGAGTGGATTGGAGTTTCCGAGCAAAGGCTCCGACAACGATTAGCAACGACCCAAGTTACATTTCTCAAGAGATGATATGAAAATTAAAAAGTAAAACACGTGTAAGTTATAGAAATCCGTTTCTCATTTTGATTATAAGTAGGGGATTAAAGCTTATATAGCAAAAGCAGCCTTTCAAGGGATTAACCATTGTTATAGAAAGGCTGTATATTTACAAAGAAAATGCATCTTTCCATAAGCTATTCACATGCATAGTTATTTAACATTCATAAAATATTTCTAAGCCATATTTAAACAAAGTAATTATTATTATATAGGAGGACAAAGTGGACGATTTTTTCAGGCCTCAATATTTTGGACAACATCTAGTATTGCTAAATATTATTGAATCCTCCATGGAATACACTATAGTCTTTTGTTTTATATTAGTCATATTTTCAGCTGAAATAAGTAGGAAGAAATTGAGATTAATGTCAGATTTCATAATAAAACTCTAAACAAATAACAGAGGTGCACCATGTAAAATGCTGCTGCAATGAATATTGCCACTGAAAGCACTTTCATGATTGCTTGCACAGCTTGACTCATCCATTTAAAAAAGGTTAGAATTAATCATACAAATTGCACAAGGCATGTTTTTGTATTAGGGTTTATGGCAATGAGTTTTTAACAGGGGTGTTGTTTATTTAGATGTGGTTTGTAATTATGTAGTCACAATTTTTCCTGAGGTAGATAATGTATGGAAGTTCTCATAATATCGATTTATTTTACATTTTATAATATTGTTGTATTTTTACGAAGCAAAGCATCAAAACTGCCAACATGAAACAATGTCCACCTGAAGTAAAACATTAACTTTTTTATGTACACCTTAACAGGTATTTTGAGCCTTAAGCAACTCGATAGGTAATTATAGGCCAGTTAGTCTGACATCTGTGATGGGTAAACTTTTGGAATCGGTTATAAGGGATGCTCTTCAGAAACATCTGGAAGATAATAATTTAATTAAGAACACTCAGCATGGGTTCAGAAAGGGTAGATC
>JAQFZQ010000972.1:0-23884 GCA_034696005.1 Glomeris marginata
GGTTTAAAGTTCAATGTTATATAACTTTTCAAGACGAACAACATATCTTTTTCCCATTTTAGAGTGGACTGTCCCTTTAATAAGCGCCATTCCGGGGAAATTTAGGCAGCCACCGTGAAGTGAATTGGCCGATGACGTCACAACATTTCCGTATGACTACACAGGAATTGCAAACAATTCTTGTCTGGGGTTATTCCTTATCTCTCTTAGCATGGTGTCAAATTACAGGACAGAAAATTCATTGTCAAGCCCTCACAGAAATTTTCTTCTCTCGCAGTGCTGCACCAGGTCTGCACGTGAAACAATGGCATGCATGAGACATGGCTGCTGCAAGTCTGCAACGTGCCTGCTGCATACTTTAAAGTATGTCGGCAATTATAGCATGAAGTCTGTAGGAAGCCTGTAGGAAGTCTGCAATTTGCAGCTTATTTGCACATAAGCTGCACAATAAATTCGGTGCAGACTTCCTGCAGTTTGTTGTGTACTTCAAGTATACAGCAGGAATGTTGCAGACTTGCAGCAGCCATGTCTCATGTATGCCATTGTTTCACATGCAGACCTGCACCAGTTAAAGAAAACTTCTGTAAGGGAGGGAGCAATTTTATTTATCCAATTCTTACATAGTGGTCAACTTTGTCAGGTGGTCAATTTGCACAGGTTTCACTGCATTTGTAAAATCAGAACGTTCAAGCAGAAGAAAATATTGAAGTCGCTATACGTACATTCAACCAATTTAACTAAAGATTGTTATTTTATAATAAAAATACATCGAGATTTATATATAAAATTTAAATTAAATTCAAAACATTTTTTCGAAGCATGAATATGAATATTTTACCGAATATCATTCAACTTTAAAATTGCCGGAAACTTGACAGGGGAATCTTAGGAGGAAAAATGTCAAGTTTCCATGCATGCGACTAATTATCGTTCCCAGAGTTCCTTCCCTTCAAAATTACATTTTGTGTAATTAAAGAGAAAGAAAAAAAAATATTTTGAGAGAATAAAGCTCGGGTTTCTGAACTCATTGTATAAATTACATGTACTTTGCTGTTTGTTTCCGTGCGGATAAATCATCAACATGCCAAAAACCAATTACCTAAGCTCAATAGAGCAAAATTATATCCCGTCCAAAACAGACAGATCTTTTTTTCGTCTTTTGTTTAAACAGACCTTTTTTTCTTCAATATCTCTCTCTTTCTGCTTTATGATATCATTACTACGGAGAAACAATAGGAACGCAGCGCCCCCATGCGGCTAAAAGCGGCGTTATTAAGCAATAACGATGAAGGTTTCCCAGAAGAATGGACTCTCTATTCAATCAAAGACAAGTTGTCATGGCAACGGATGCTGAGAGCGCAAAAACCACCAGTCAATCCCCTTATTGACTCGTGCATCTTCGTGTGAAAAACTTTCTGACTTCTCCATGACTTTCTTAACGTCTTCTCCTTCTTCATCCCAGACTCATCAAAATCATCCCAAATTCTCCAATTACATCCAATCATTTAACCGACTGAATCGTTCCAACATATTGCTTTACCATTCATTGATTCAAATGTAATTATTTCCTTACAAATTCCAAAAAGCCTCACAGCCATTTTCAATGTATCAATGTAAATTGCAGCGCAAGTCAATACCAGCAATAAAAGTTAATCTAGAAGAATTCTAATTTTAATACAGTTTAGTTTGTTTGTTTGTTTGTTTGTTTGTTTGTTTGTTTGTTTGTTTGTTTGTTTGTTTGTTTGTTTGTTTGCAGGACCTTCTTTGAGTTTGTTTTGTTTGTTTGCAGGAACTTCTTTGAACTCATTGTCATCCAACTTCTCCATATCCTAGACAGCTGAAATTTGGTATACAGATCAGTCTAGCGGTACATTTTAATCTATCAAAATTTTTCTTAGGTTCTGACTCAGACATTTGCGCTCATGACGATGTATAAAAACTTAGTGGGTTCAAACAAAAATATTGTAGAAAATCCTGTTACATATTACATAATTATAAAACAATAATTGCATTCTGATTTCCCCAATACTTTTATATTTAAGTGGATTCAACCAAAATCATTATACAGTAAAATATCCTATTATATTACTACAGTATTGTATAATTAATAAAATATAATAGGTAATTTCATTCTGATTCTCCAAATAATTTCCTTTCTTATTAATAAGTGGTGGTTGACCAAAATCCTGACATAAGTCCCTTACAAATAATACCGCAGTTTGTTTCATAAAACTCATGCTTTGTGTATTTTTATGAATGAAATGTGCCATTTTATGTAACAAACTGCAGTATTTTTGTAAGGGTAAAATCAGTCCATTATATAATAATTAATAAAGTCTTATTATATGTTTGATTGAATATTTAAAATTCATATCTGTTATTTGATAAGGTCTAATATCCAATCCACATGATTATTTATAAACTAGTTTGACAGGTAAAATTATGAGGCTTATACCACTCTTGCTTATACTCATTACATCATCCATATTAGTTGAGCTGTTACTTTAAATCTTCACAATTTTCATCTGAAATCCACTCAAATAATTTCCATGTAACCTGTAATTTTGACTCACCCTGCATAAAAGCTGTGATAATCCTGCACTTCAATGTCAACAACGTGCTACAAAGTCAATAACTGTCTATCGACTGACTGCTGTTCTTCGCAATCATCATGCGTATTTCCTCCCAAATAAAACTTCACCGAACATCCGCAGCGACGAGTTTAATTTGTCACCGCAATCTCAGTTGATATATAAATAAAATCGAGAGATGGGGAAAAAAATCAACCTAAAAGTATACATGTGATTTCTAATTCCTCAGGGTGTATAAAATTTATTCAAACATTTTAAAACCATATTAGCGAGCGAATGTACATACACACCGCAATGTGCTCGTAATTCAGAGACGCCGCCTGGTGGCGAAACGCGACAGAGAAAAAAATCCCCCTGAGGCTCCGAAATCCTATCTGCATCAAGATGCAGACTAGCACATCTCCCAAAGGTGGTAACTTTATACGTATTCAAAAATGGAGCAGTGTTGCATAAACAGAAATAAATAGGGACGTAGTATATTGCATATTCGCGAGCGTTCGCGCACGTTTGCGCCGCGTTCGTTCGGCTACGTTCGCGCCAACTTGATCGATAAAAGCAAATTGAATTAGTAGGTTTCAACCGAACAGCCAGATTCCAGTGGAAAAAGTCGATTTATCCCCGGTGTCATCCATCGTCTCGATTAAAAATCGCCTATTGAGCGCCATTAACGCAGTCACGTGACCGAATCGCGAATTCTTTTCGCGCCGCGATAAACCCCTCCCTCGGCTTTTAGCAGGGGCCAAACGGCATAATTGCACCCTAAATTGCCATCGTCCAATAAATCACCTCCAAAGCCCTTTCATTTGCATACGCCATTTGCAATCCAAAGTGTCAGAGGTCACCGCAAACTCCTCCGCGCTGTTCGTAATCGCATTCCGTCGCGGGAGCCGCGAACGTGACGCGATTACGGATCAAATCTGAACGATTAGAAAGTCAGGGAGTCGCCTTTTCAAAACGATGACCCTCATCTCACCCACTTCCCCTCATCCTTTCTTCTCGTCTTTTCAAACCCAGAAAGGACTTAACGAGATTTTTCCACCGCTGAAAACCCCATCTCTCTACGATAAGCCGTTGGCGAGAAAAACACGACCAAAGATTTGCGTTCGAAATTTTCGAACGCCCAACGGCGGCCATTACGCGTGGGCGGGTTTTCATGTTTTCGGCTGTAACTCGAGAACGGTTCGTACTACAGAGATGGGATTGGTGGCAAATTGAAGCTCATAAATAGCTCGACCGGATTTTGTTGACAACGCGTCAACTTTCCTCCTGCGCGACGTACAAAAGCCATAATTTTGCTTTATTTCCTTTAATTTCCTAGAAAGAAGTGCCAGAAGCTGCCCAATAGCAATTCTATTTAATCTGGTGGACTGGAACATCTATTAATAAGTCCAAATCGGTGCTCCCGGATACGAAACGTGGGTTAAACATTAATGAAGGAAATTTGTGAAGCTTGGAAGGAAGCGCAAGATTTTGTGGAAGGTTATATCCTAAGGTAGAATTTGGAGTCCAGTTACAAAAATTCGGGTTACAAAATATTTTTGGGCCAAATTAAATCCGTAAACTGTATTTCGCAGTTGTCTACGAGCAAGGCCGCGGTTACAATTATTCTGATTTTCTGATCTAACTCATACTATTCCAACTATGGCAGCACTTGTTCAAAGGGCATTCGTCATTTTTTCTAAAGTGAAGAGCAAAAAAGGAAGAAGGGGTAGAATACATAGAATGGACAGGAAAAGAAATGAGGAAGGGACTTGCATTCAAAACAGCTGCACCGAGTGTGAAAAATGGCCAATAAGCCGGGTCCGTGGTTCGTAATCCGATTGGCCGGTCTGACCCATGCACTGTCCAATGGCTGCCCTGCTGACCTTTCAACCCGCACAATCGAGAGCAGATCATGCAGTAGAAATAAGCTCTATACAGACGGACGCAGTTGGATTTGTACAATCCTAGATACAATAGACTACGCTGATGACCAATGACAGCGCAACACTGACCACTGTCCGAACATCAATGCGTGTGTTCGTGTTGGTAGAAACTTATTGGAAAGGACCACCAATTTTGATTAAGTTTTTTACAACAGTTGAATTGTAAAGTATCTTTCCACCATTTTAAATGTAAAGTTTTTCACCACGCAAAGTTTAATTGTAATTTGGATCACACAGTTTAATTGCACAATTTTTAATTAAAAATGCAATTCAGCTAAAAATGTAGAAGTAAACTATAGTTAGTATTTACAAGTAAAAACTGTGCAAAAAAAGCTGATGGTGTATGGGGTCTATTACTACATGTGCTAGCAAATTAGGATTCATTTCAGCACGTTTTAATACCGGAATTGGATGCAATATCCGGTTCGTCGTTCACTGATTGGTCGGCGATGGAAGAACAGAAGTCAGGGATTATTTATCGACACTTATATAATTCACTGCCTTAAATGACCTGACACTATTACTGACCTACCATGGGATTAATTTTCCTCAAATGATAAATTGCACCAAATCGTTCCAACAAAAAACATTTAGAAAAAAAAAGTTCAGAAAAATATATCCATTTGCAGTATAAATCTCACCTGACGTTTGAGACAATTTACTTTCACTTCATTTTCGGTATCTAATATAAAGAATCGAGTGACTCACTGCAAATCTGCGCCAACAGATGGCGCTGCAGGAACCAGCTTCCAATAATTTATCATCCACTTCGAGTAAATGACAGAATAAATAACAAAGAGCAACAGGGAATGGTGAAAGTTCAAAAGTGCCCCACCACCAGAGCACATTAAAATAGCATAAAATAGCATAAACGGCATAAAATTCCAGCTACCTAAAGCGTGATTTGTGGATAGATACATACAAACCCCGCCCATTTCCTGCCCAACCAATCATCAAACATTAAACTTTTTTAGCCAATTGACCTTTTTCAGTAGGCACCTCTCATTGCCAAGATGGAGGCCCAAGTGAGGCAAATTATGCAATCTGATTGGCTGAAAACAAGTTTTCTCGCTAAGCACGCCATGTTTCGAACGACCAATGGCAGATCACTGAAAAAGTTAAAGGTGAAATGACAGGGCAGGGAAATTGGACTATGACCAACCCTGCCATTGGGTAAATTTGGACCACCCGCCAATTAGTCTGTCCATGATTGGCCAGAATGGGCACTCAAGGCACTGACCATAGTCCACTTTTCCCGCCCTGTCAGTTCACCTTTAATATGCCTGTAATGATCCACTCGTACAAAATAGGCAAAGTTTGCAAATGTTTGAGCTGAAGCGGAAGCCGAGTCGATGCGGACCGTTTTTGAACCGTTATTTAACCTAACCTAAACTAACCAAAACTTTATTAATCCATTGATTTCATTCACATAAATGGTTGGAATCGGTAGTTAAAAACGATCCGCATCGGCATGGCATCCGCTTCGGCTCGGACAGTAACATATCCAACAACAAACCGCTTCTAACCAATCATGGATTTTGTATCAGGTTGAGTTGAAATAGACTGTATACTTAGGTGCAACTCTCAAGGTAATACCAATACCTATTGGCTAGACGAACCGAGGCCGAATCACATTCGCGGATGAACATGCATCGGAGTTAACACTTATCTGTAGGTAGAAGCGCCACAACATCATCCACTCTAATAATGTTCACTTACTGAACTCATTCATACCTTTCAATTACAAGATATGATCATTTCCAATCACCATTTCCTTTCATCACTACTATACTGTTCACATCATTTTACATGAGGACAAATAGCTGTAAGGTTCTTCCATAGTAGCAAAATGCGAAACAGTTGGGGACTATTTCCTGTGGCGCTCAAAATGATTTTGCAACACGTAATTAGGTTTGCATTGGTATTACTTTGAGTTGCACCTTACTTTAGACAAGTATTTGGGAAATATGTATTTATGGGTTTATTGGGCATTTTGCAGAGTAGGCATATGAATGAAAAAATGTAAGGGGGCGTGTCGTGTCGATGACAGCGCCGTTTTCCCTCTAATAATTCACTTGATGCGAACGATAAAAGCTGTCAAGAGCACGACCCAGTAATACGATGCCGTTAAATTATCTGATGAGCAAAGGAAGAAGAAAGAAAGGAAGAAAGTAAAAAAAAGTCCACCACCACCCACCTATCAAACTCCTTTTCCTCCTTCAACGTCATCACTTATTTTCTAAGAAAGTGCAGCTAAAGAATTTAGTCCGCAATTAAATGTAAAAAGGGGCGGATAAGAGCCGAATTAAATAGAAGGACCATGTGGTGTCATCATATACCATTTGTCACATTTTCCTTCATTTATTTCCTATCTCTCTTATATACTCTTATCCCAAATCCTCATTTTTATCTCCTCCAAAATCCTGAGCAGGAACAATTGAAAGTTAAGAGAAAAATTCGTTCATTTTGGCTCGGTTTTATCCCCATACAATTTCATGTTTGCAGCTTAATACTATGCACAGCTAAAAATACATTTTTCAACAATGTGCATTGGAAAGATGTTGGAGGGAGGGGGGGGGGGGACGTAAAAAACTTTTTATCAAAATGGCCACATTTATTTGATATGTAAAGTCTACATCGCTGCAAAAATCAAGGAAAAGCACGTACAACTGTTTATTTTTCCTCCAAATATATGAGTCATGCATGGGGAAATGTAGCTGTAAATTTTATACACTGAACAACCTTTCTAAATTATGTTTTTCAACGTATTTTATTAGCATCTTATCATTGTCTTTATTATCGTGATTAATAAATATTAACATCATGTATCAATAATAATAATGTCATTTCTATTGTTTGTTATCACAATATTCATCACAGTTATTTTTATTGTTATTGTCACATCATAATCCTTATTATTGTCAATTTATAGTAATCATCTATCTATTTTTACCGCATCATAATCATTATTAGTATCATCACTAATCATCAATCATCATCATCATTAACATCATCATCAATCATCACTATATTCATTATTACTATCTTCAAATAATTATTGCTAAAATTATTATCATTTTTATCATCATAATCACCACAATTATCGTTATTAACATTATTCATATTTATCATTATAATCCTCAGAAAAATAATAATCATTAATATTGTCATTGTTGTTATTCTTATTATAATGTTCTCATTATCATTATCATAATCACCATACTGATTATTGCTATATACTGTATTTTTCAAATAAATATTATTAACATGATTATATTTTTCTCATCATTAATAATGTCATTGTTAATATTGCCACATCATAATCATTAACATTATCTTTTATCATTATAAACTTTACAACAATCATCACTGTTAATATCATCATCGATATTGTCATTGTTATCATTAATATTATTATCATTATCATTATCATTATCATCATCATCACTGTAGGCTACTGATTATTGTTACTGTTATTTTCAAATAATTATTACAGTATACGTATTAACATGATTATCATTTTTCTAACAATTAATATCCTCATCATTGTCATTGCTATTGTTATAATCACATTATAATCATCATTAAGTTTATTACCATCAGTATTATCATCATCATTCTGTGTTAATATTATGATTATCATTATGTGGAAATGTACAGTGCGCACAAACAATGTGTTCACCAAGAACAAAAAGGGGAGTGGCAATTACGGGGCTTATGACGTCACACGATAGTAACGGATTTGGAGAGGATCTTTTCGGTGTTTGCACCTTGGGCTTGGAGTGGAAGAAGCATTGTTTTCAACGTTGGTTGTCATCGTGCAAATAGAAAACAGCGAAGCAACGAGTCTTTAAATCCGACTAAATCTGGCAAAACCCAATCAATGCTGTTGTTCCCATTTCGAGGTTTAATCAAGACGAGGCAAACTGGAGTCAGGAGGGGCTTAAGTGAACGACGATCGAGTCAAATAAGTGCTGCCAAACAAAAGAAAAAGAAAGGCAACGACAAACCCGGCAAATTACCCCATGAAACGAGCCGAAAATCTCTACTGCCATTCGCAGACGCACAAAATCCGCCCATGAAAACCATCAAAAGTACAACTCTTTATACTTAAAGGGGAACTAATTGAGGCCTTCAAACATTCAAACACATCGTTAAGTTAAGCAAATCACAAAGAGCAACGGACCCAGCATCCGTTAAACAAATACATCACAATGCAGGAATTGTTGTTAATGAAGTTTGGGAAATCTGCAAAAATAGTACAATTTAACTACAACGCTCAAATTTATTTTTAATTTATAAGATTGTATTCTGCAACTCATACTTCAACTAATTCCAGTATTCCTTTTTTAGTTTTCCTGAAAACAATTAAAAATGTGCATACGCTACCAGGGGCGCTTCTGCTAGCGGCGTTTGGCCACCAGGGGGCCAAATTTATTTATGCTTGACCTTAAAAACTTTTGTATACTGCAAAAATCTGTCTATGGTGGAAGTCTATGTTAGAAAACTTAAAAATGTTTTCGCGCGCAAAGACAGTAGTACGATGAACGTTAAAGTTAAAACCCTCTCTACGCTGGAAAACCCCATCTGTGGTTTGAAACTTTAAAGTCCTTTCCCACATTCCACCAGTCTTCACTTTTAAAGTTGTTAAAATTATAGTTTCCCATCAATTACCGCGAGAAAGGGAATCGCTCAACTTCCAAACGAACACCTTCGCGATACGGACGAACTAAATTCACACGTGACCATCGAGTGATCAGCAAAGGGGCAATTGGAATCATTGGGCTTCTTTTTTGGGTACGTGTCACAATATAAAGCAGATGAAATTGGAGGCTTTCAATGTAATGATGCGCATTTGACACTTCAGTGCAAAGCAGCGAAGCCGAACCTAAAAGCGACCCTTAAGTTGGTTGCATCGCAGCAAAGCCCAACTTTAATCCATACGAAAACTATTAATTCCGGTCTGCTAAAGCCGTTCTGATTTGAGTTTTAGCTCATTAAATCACTCGTCTCGTCGTTCTCCATCTATTTTCATCGGACAGAGAGTAAACGCAATGCATTGTGGGGGTTTTGTTTGGTGTGGAAATTGACGCACCTGCGTCACATTGCATGGTGTCCTTTTTCTCCACACATATATGTGTATATACTGCAATTGAATATTTACGACTGTTGGCGCCCAGAGGGATCAAGAAAAACGGATATAAAAAAGTGCTAGGTCATCGTGACCCGTGACGTCACCGAAAAAGTCGATGACAACAAGAAGAAGAAGACCAAGAAGGTAGAGGGGATAAATAAAAAAGAGAGACATCTCTCTTCGGGGAAGGGAAGAAAACAGTGACCAACGACTTGAAATAGGACAATATTACCGCCAAACAATCACCAATCACAGCTGATCGATGGTAACACGTAACACGCGAACTATCGATCGTGGGAAATACATATACCACACACAGTGGCAATAATCAATTTAGTCCTATTTGCAAGCAATTTAATTTATGGAAAATTCCATGCACATAATGCAATTTATTTCCAATTATTTTCCTCGATTATTCTTTTTTCCCCATATTATTTTTCAATAAATACATTAAACCGAAAATTTAAAAGTAATATAACAGAATAAAGAGAAATCCTATTTTATAAAATTTACTACTACAATGAAAATAACTCAAATTTGTAAATTAAAATAGAATTACAAATTTGAATACTGTATATAGAATTAAGAATTCTGAATTATGCAAGAAAAATGTGAAAAGTGCATGGAAACAATTCAATTAAAAAGCTATTCACAAGTTTCTTGGAACGCGATTCACCTAACCGCCGATAGGTGGCGGGAGCGTCAGTCACCCGCCATTTTGGTGCTGTATCCAATGAGCAGCGGTGGCAATCACACCGCGTCATCACATGACGCGTCAACCAATCAGCTCATTGCGTCTACAACACCACAGTGGACGCATTGATAGCAGCGCCACCAACGGATTTCTCCAGGAACCTTGTCGAGAAACTTGTGAATAGCTTATAAATTTAAAAATAGATAATAATGAATGATTAAATAGAAATTCAATCAAACAACTTCATAATTTGTATTAACTTACATAAGCATATTATATTGTTATTAAGTATCATTATTAATTAACGTAACTATTTACTGTTGTACTAAAGTATTATTACTATTATCTATTATAGATATTGCTATTATTACCTACTACTGTTATTATAAATTATGTACACACATTAATTACTGTATTACAGCTTATTATTATTAATATTAACTAGTACTATATCATTAATATTTACTAAACTGCTGTATTATTAAATTATTATTGCTATATCACTTATTTACTGTTGTGAATATCACGCATATTAAAAAATAGAATTATACTTGTTTAAATTAGAGAAAAACTTTAATACCAATTTAAGTAAAAAATATGCAAAGAAATAAAAATTACACCCTGACATTTACACCACATGAAACAAATACAGCTGGGGCATTTTCATTGCATAAGAAGCCCTTATCCAAATTAGCTGCTAATTAAAGTGACGTTCGCAATTTGGTTAAAATATTAGGATAACATTCGAGGAGAATAATGTGGCATAAAAATGCAGCATTAAACTGTACATCCCAGCGTTAATTTAAAGCCATTTGGGTGAAATTTACTGCAAACATAGATCTTTTTTCCCTTCTTTTCTCGTCCCAGGTGAAAACGAAAAGGTCCCCAAAGTCGTCTAGGTTATATAGGCCCTTATATTCGTAGTTTAGCGAAAAATTTACTGTCGTTTTACGGTCATTTCGTTTTCGTAATTCTTACTTTTGTGTGTTGGGGGAGGGGCTTTTGTTTCGCTTGACGAACATTACAAATTATCCCCTTAAATCCCATCCCATAACCTTATTTTTTTCTCGCTACAGCTTTCTAAAAAATAAAAATAAGAACAAACTTATAGATTCGGTGGCTTTGCGGCGAATAGAAAACGGATTTGAAAAGTTGGCCACAACCGAATGCGGACATGGTCATAAATTGCTAAAGGTGCACTGGGCCGATAACTGGACCTTTAGAAGAAAAAAAAAGAAAGGGAAAAAAAGAAATACTAGCCCCTAGGATTTAAGGATCAGATCGATATATTATTTTTGCCACCCAAATCTCTTAGGTTATAGCCGCGTATAAATTTGATTTGCGGTATCGCTGACATAAAACTTCTAAGTATTGATCTGAAATCTGGGGTTATGGCCAACACACATTTACAATAATTTTATTCTGTATACATACAGTGAAACCTGTATAAGCTGGAAATGCAAAGTATTGATGTTTCCACCCCATAGACTGGTTTTCCAACAATTTCCAGTAAAAAGAAGCAATTTTTACAAGGCTAATGCTGTCACTGGTTCAAAAAATTGTAATTTTCCGTCATAGACAGGTTTCAAGCATTGAAAAAATTTAGAAAAAAATTGGACATATGCAAATACATGTTGTTCATGCATAGGAAAATTTTCAGAGAAATCGGTTGCAAGAAATTTACCATGTCAGTTCACCTTTAATACTCTTATTGGCCCAAAATACATTTAATTTTCCACCATAAACAGTTCTTCCAGAATTGAGTTACTTTTTTACATTGTTTATGCTTTTATTGGTCCTTATACCAATTAATTTTTCACCATAGATAGGTTTCCAGCATTGAGTTACTTTTTTACATGATATGTGCTCCGATTGGTCCAAAAAACATTTAACTTTCCATCATAGACAGACCCATAACAGACAAATTTCACTGTATTTATTTATATTAATATTTTCAATAATTCCTTATCAAATTTCATCACAATTTACCGTCTAAAATCCTGCATTAACATCCCTTTTTTGCTTAACAGCGCCATATTTTCAATGTACTTTCCCCTGGTGTCCAAAATGATAAGTTCCAATTCTTAAATATAATTCCCAAAGCTGAATTATATAGCATTCAATGCTCTAAAATTACATAATAAGTTTTAAATAAGATAATTTGAATTTACACTTAATAATTTGGATCAACAAGAATGTAAACTGCATAGTATGTAATAACAATATAAAAAATACAGTATTCGCAAAGGGGGGTTTGTAAATTTCGTTTTTACGTGAATGGGGGGTCCCAAGAGTGTTATGTGGGGTGGAGTGTGACAAGACTATGTCACAATGGCCATCCCAGGGGCGTGCTCAACAAAAAGGGGCGTGTTAACGCTTCACAAGTCCCAAGTTGGGACCACATGTTTACTAGGACTAACTTAGTATAACTTACACAGGTTCTACTTTAGTTTTATTAAATATAATTAAACTCAAAGAATATTCAGGCTTTTCTGAATTAATTATCATCAATTATCCTGAAGTATAATACAGGGTGTCACCTTGCATTCGTTGAAATACAGTATATATCACAATGGAAATTTGAAATTGGAAATTCAGCAATTTTCTTACTACATAATAAATCAAGTTTTTTGTTGTTGTTGCCAGGTACATTTGCACAGTATGGGTCCAATAAGGTAGAAGGATAATTTATAGTCAAGGGTCCCCTACCTTCACAAAAAAATATGTTGGGGGTGAAATTTTCTCGTTACCCTTGTGAGAAATGCGATGACATATATTGACAAGCAACTTTTATCGATTACTTTCTCCAGCTTTTACGTTTTTCGTGCATCACGATTTTCACTTTGGCAAAAGCTGCTTCACACATGGCAATCCTTTAAAGTGGCACTTTTCACTTTTTCGGTCCTACACCTTAGAAAAGTCCTTTTGTAAATAAATCGCATTGAATACCACGTGAATCTTGTCTGGTGACGAAATAAAAATATCTAAACCGATTCTCACACACGTCTACATTTTTACAAGCGGATTGACTAAAAGCCCATTTGGCCACCTAATAAATCCAATATACGAGCCTGTAAACAGTATCAAGTCGCCATTTTCCATTTCCAACAGCCCATTGTCACCCAAAATACGTCAATTCAATCGTAAAAACACAATAATATGGTGTATGGTGTATCACAGTAACAGTTAAGAATTTTGTAACAAATAATAAAGACGTTTGTAGCAATTAATTTTTTAAAGTGGTCCTAATATTTCAATGTTGTTACGCAGTTTATAAAACTTTGTTTTTAAAAGTTTATAAGTTCATAGGTTTCTTCTATAAGTTTATAGATTTTATAAGTTTAAGTGTTTATAAGTTTGTTTTTAAAAGTTTATAGCTTTCAAAAACTTTATAGGTTTTTACAAGTTTATAAATTTGTAGAAGTTTATAGGTTTTTAAAAGTTAATAGATCTTTATAAGTTTATAGGTTTTATCCACTCTTGGTTTTATAAGTTAATAGGATTTACAAATTAATAAATCTTTATAAGTTTATGTTTTTTAAATAAAATTGTTCCTAAGTGTTTTATAACTTCCGGTGTTTTATAAGTTGCTAAGAGTTTTACTAGTTTCTAAGAGTTTTATAAGTTATAATAAGTTTTTATAAGTTTACGAGTTACCTGAGCAGAGTTAATTCCAGGTTTTTTGTGGAAGTTTCTCTGACATCTCAAGTGGTGGAAGAAAGAAAAGTTTGAAAGTTGAGGAGGAAATGAGGGTTGGGGGTTGTGTGTAATATTCATGACAGCGGGTGCCACTCTCTAATATGGCCATTGATCATTGATGATCGGCAAGGCTTAACCGTTGCCACCTGCGGCTCCAAAAACCAACTTCCGGCATGGGGCCCCCCCATGACAAAAGCGTCACGTGATCAATGAATTGCATCACTCAAAGTGACACTGGCCCATAAAAACCTCTTTGCCATTAAAACAAAACTGCATATAGACACACAGTGTGCTACCTAGCTAAGGTACCCAATAAAATAGTCCCATTTTCTAAACCCAAGTATAGGTAATAATTTCCAATCAATTGCAAGGGTCTAATGAGATTTGTTTGCAATAGCCTAGTTAATCTTGGAACAAATACACAGTGTACTTAATAGCATCATCTAATTACATTAATTCTGGGTATATTAGGTTTATTTATATTATTATTAGGTATTATTAAATCTTTTTATGTTATATTAAGTCGTTTTAAGTTATATTTGGTTAAATTGTTTTGCTGGATAAATTAACATTACCTTCGGTTTCTACGTGTTACATTTTAATTCAAATTAGTTCTTTAAATTACATTAAATATCAATTTAATCTTCATTTTATGTTTTTTTTTAATTTTTTAATTGAACCTTGTTATAATTGAGTCACGTGGAAATTACAAAAACCTGACCCAATTAACCGGAATGGAAACAATAAAGAAACAAAATTGAATTATTAAAAGTACACACACATAGTAATTAAGTAATTAATTATTTCCGTTTTCATATGCCTAATATATTTTCACTGTTCAAGCGGAACCAATTAATATCAAACGTAAATCGCTACATTTACTGCTGATGCTAATTTACCTTTAATGTGCGTAGATAAGGACACAAAATCCACAGGCCCATTAAATTAATCTACAAACTCGTATACGTGTGTAGGTACCACCTATAGCTATCTATATAGTCATGCCGGAAATTTCAGCGAAAAATAAGAGAAAGGGGAACGAGGATAAAAACAAATCAATGATGCACTAAATAAGGGATCTCATCTGGCCATGCAAATTGCCACCAAGACTTGTGTAACAAATGGAAACACGTGTTAGGAGGTTACATGTGATGTTAGTTATTGGCAAAAGGTTCCTGGGCATACACTGTAGCTAAGACACGTGATTCAAATGCAATTTCTGGGCACGTCTCACTCGGATATTGGTGTCTATAATTGCATCAGACACGTTCCCAGGGTGCAAACCTCACTTCAATCAACAAACATGGCGTCTGTACGCGTCAAACATTTTGGAGAAAAAAGTGAAATAATAGCCACCTTTTCAATACATACAAGCAAAATTGAAACCTGCTTCCAATGTAAAGAAAAACCTGAGAAGAAAAACCCCAAAGATTGCGACGAAGAAACCCGCGATCACGAAGACATTGAGATGTTCTGGAAAATATTATTTGGGAACTCCCGTGGCAAGCGCGTTATAAGTTACCGAGGCAAAACTAGTTGACATAACAACCAAAATTCGTTAGAAATACGTTTTGACACGCTGCGGTTCTTTTATGTTCACGGATGTTTTTCGAAAAAACTGTTATTTAATGGAGAACACGCGCCTTTACGTGTTTATTAGCCAAACTCACTGACTTAGCTAAACTCACTGTAGTAACATGTACGTTTGAACGTGCCACCGCACAGGCCAATTTCTCTATTTTAATTGTTTTCTACTATTTTGGAACTAACAACGCTTTCAAACGTTCTCATCGTTTTTGAAGACCATGTTGAAAGGAACATTGTCAATTAATTTTATCAAATTCTCTGGAATATTTTACGGGTTTTTTAATAAAATGTACCTCAATGTAGGCCTGTTGTTTGTTTGTTTATCTAAACGGCTATTTTCAAACAAATTTAAATGCATTTTGTAAAAAAAAATGAATAAAATAAAAATAACAACAAAAACTCGGCTTTTCTAAATGGTTTTATGATAAAAATTTAACTTCTGCCGAATAATGTTTTGTGGTTCATAACATTTTTCCTCGAAACACTGTATGCTACTTTTGTACATCCATATAGACAACTTTTCTTCTAAATGTTTGTTTGTTTTTGTTCTTTCTTCAGATTGGAATTCTGTTTTTTTTATAATTTTTTCCTTCTCAAAATGCAATTGCACATTCTACGAGGTTGAGCTTCAATTAACGGAAGAGCCCCAACAAACAAACCTACGTACAACGTTTTTCAGTTCTCGATCGATAGATGGCACTACATTGTTGCCAATGCAGTGTACATGTATTACATAATGCACGTGGGAATTATGGGCCTGGCCCTTGCGACGTTTGCAAATCAATTCTCGGTGCAAGTTTACATTAAAGGCTCGGGTCACGTGGTGTGCAGGCGTCAAAGCAAACCCAACCTGGCCCCATTTTGTTTGAACAACTTAATCGAAGTACTGATGCATACCAAAGCATATACGCGAGCAAATGGCAACAGTAGCTCTTAGAAAAGAATCCACTTTCATTATATGCATGTCCCAAGTGCAGAACTACTTCAAAAGGAATGCAATGTTATACGGGACATATACAGCTACAGCCCATTCCACTCAGGCCTCGTGCCCATTGGTGCTATAGTAAGGTGCAACTCAAAGTAATACCAATGCAAACCTAATTACGTGTTGTAAAATTCCAGACAAAAGAGTCCTCAACTGTTTTGCATTTTGCTACTACGAAGGACCTTCCAGCCATTTGTCAGCATGTAAAATGATATGAACAGTAGTGATGCAAAGACAATGGTGAATGATTGGAAATGATAATATCTTGCAATTGAAGGTACGAGTTCAGTAACTGAAAGTTATTAGAGTGGATGATATTGCGGCGCTTCTACCTACAGATAAGTGTTAACTCCTATGTACATAGAAGCAATACATGTTCATCCGCGAATGTGATTTGGCTTTGTTCCATCTAGCCAATAGGTATTGGTATTACCTTGAGTTGCACCTTATTTTTCACTAGCGAAGAGCGAATATGATGGGCCAACAGTGCCAACCCACGTTCACTAAACATTTTTCACCCTTTATACATTTCTCTTCACATGAGTGAAATATGTCGTTTGTTGGCATTGTTGGCCCACCATATTCGCTCTTCACTAGTGAAAAATGTGAACTGAGTACTAGGCTTCAGTATAGTAAGAAGCATTGGTTGAATTTTAATTCAGTTCCTTATTTCAATTGGATATTTTCTAATTAGAAATTTTTTAATCCAATTTGATCTGACCATATACTACTTTGAACAACTTTGATTTTGCGCGGCTAAGTTTCCGCGGTAAATTAATTTTAGACCTTTAGCGGTGACTTTATTTTCGCGGTATGAATGAGTATAATTAAGAATTTGCATGCAATATGCACAATTAATGCCTTTAATAATATTAAATAAACAGCTGAAATGATTATTAGCGCTTATGAAAATTTTACGGCGCATAAATTTGTGGAGAATTGAAGTTGCACGAATATCGCGAAAATAAAACCACCGAGAAATTAACCACATGTATTAATTATACCAACCCATTGCATATTAATTTCTAGTGGCCAATACAGGAACTACTTAATATTAGACAGTAGATAATACGCAAAGGTGGTAGTTTACGTATAACCGAAGCAGACAAACGTCACGGATGATATATAGACCTACATGAAACCTCTCATACAATGCACTGTACTCCTGTATAAGGGTGCAGGGGAACAATAGACAAACAATTTTCAATGGCCAAAGTGCACGTTGCAAGCGAGCATTTGTCGACGATCGATGAGAGATCAATCGATCGATCGGTTTCTCCAAAAACTCATATATAGCTTCTTTCCCATCCACCTTCATTTAAATATTTTCCAAGCAACGTTACATTTCACCCATTTCCATGTAATATTTGAAACGAAAACGTTTTCCAAATGAGAAAACAACAGTGGAGTCAAGTCACGTGGTCCACCCAAAAGTTTTCCCCGCTAAATTGAACGTGCAGGGAACGTCCAATATTCATATGTTCGAATTATAGGGGTTAAAAAGAAAGCAAGCTCAATATAAAATACTTAATTTTTTTTATTGTTAAACCCAAGCGACGTTTGAGCGGAAATTTAATCACGTGACGTCATTTCCGTACCTAATGGAAAATATATCTGAGGGCATGGAATTTTGTTATGACGTTTGGGAGCACCACAAAAATAGTGCAAATTAACTACAATTCTCAAATTTATTAGTAAATTGTAAGACTGTATTCTGCAACTCATAATTCAACGATTTCCAGTATTCCTTTTTTAGTTTTCCTGAAAACAATTAAAAATGTGCACACACCGCCTGCACGCTACCAGGGCGCTTCTGCTAGCCGCGTTTGGCCACCAGGGGGCCACTTTTTTTATACTCCACCTAAAGCATTGAAAGTTTGCCATGCATGTACGGGAGGTTGGCTAGTTCTATACGCAAACCTTCTAACTTAATTACCCCGTCGAACTTTAAGTGATTAATAACTTTTTACTAATTTTCACAGAGATTTTGTTGCAACGCTTGCTTTCTTCATTGTTTTGTCCTCGTGTAGGTTAAGTTTCAAGGTACCTTACAAAACCATATCAAATTCACCTCCCTGTTCCAATCATCCCGGACGCAAGCAGCGCACTTTTCATAATTTTCCTAGGCTTATGTCAACGGACCCTGGAGAGGGATTTATGTTCCCGTTATACTTGTATGTACAATATATATTCAGATCAATACTAAGCATTAATATGCATGTATAGGTATCATGTAACTAATGCGGTTGGTCCGGCAGTCACTGCGCATGCGCACAAAATCAATCAATTATCTGCGAATAGTGTTGTAAGCTTTAATGAATATCCTGCGAAGGAATTTCATGATGTATCGATATTTTGTGTGCGACAACAACAATATATAGGGCCATGAATAAATTATGCCATGCATAAGTGCACTGTTATTTTTGGCTTTTACTCAAATCGCTTTTGCACTGATTTATTCCTATACCTTGACATGGGAACATTACTGAAAAATGAAAATTAAGGAGAAGAACATGGGGAAAAAACACTAATTACAAGGGTGGGAAGGTGGGTATAGCTTAGTTGAAAATGACATACACTCAATTATGGGGTATATTTTAATACCATAATAAGCCAGAATATTTAATAACTAAAGGAAATAATAATTTAAAAAATGCACTTACATTTTAAATGAAAAGGGGATTGAAATGTTGCCTTAAAGTGATATAAAGCCTAATTGCATTTACATTAAAGGTCAATTAAAGCAATGATTAAGCCCCATATGGAAACGGGTCCATTAAATTCAACTTTTATTAATTCTCCATTAAATTACACCTATAAACATGAAAAATTACTCTTACTAATTGGGGCCCCTATAAAATGTTTTACACATGCAAGGAGAAATAAGTTAGGCTTATATTCCGTTTAAGAAAAATATGTATTGAATTATCGATTTTTTAAGGTGAAAGAAATGTATTTGCCAGAGTTGCAAATATAAATATGGATTTGAATGCAATTAAAGTCTCTTAGAAAATCAGCAGACCAAGCAGAAAATGAGGAGACGTTGCAAAAATGTAGTAGTACATGAGAAACAAACGGAAATAAATATCAGGGAAAGTAAAAAGAAAAAAGTATGGTGTGCCAACTGAAGCAAAAGCGAAATTAAAATCCCCCAAAATGACATGGCACAGAATTTTGCACAAATACAATATGAAAGAGTGAAAAGAAAAAATCTATATTTTCTATATATTTAAGGAAAAACGAAAAACCGAACAAGTACGAAAATTTATACAACAGATGACAGACATATGTCACACTGAATCAGGTTTCATTACATTGGAAAAAATTCAGAAAAGCATCTTGTATTTCAAGAAACTCAATAAGTCGATATTAAACATGACGTCAGAATTTCCACTTTAAATATCACTCAAAAACCATTTACTATTTTCTGCCTTCCTTACATTTCAATAAATCAAAACAGTAATATCACTTGTATTTTTTATTAAGATCATTTTAATTCCTCTATGAAATTTATAGGAAAATATCAAAGGGCCTAATAAATTAAATTTCAAATACATTCTAAACATTTATGGCAAATAGGAAATTTGTGAAATGCTTTTGGGTGTTTTTCACTTTTATTGCGACAACTGTCCATAAAATTTGTGGACAGGATAAAATGCTGTCTAGACATATGTAAAATGTATTTTATGTTGTCATATATATAAGTATATGTGACATATGGCAGCTTTTCACAAATATTTCTACAAATTTCTGCAATCCACGGCTAAGCTGAAACGTTTTTTCCCGCTATCATCCATTAAGAATATGACATAGTACATATATAATTTCTATCTATAGTAATTCCTTGCTTTTAATTGTAGGTTTCCACCATAGACACAACCATACACATGTTTTTCTGCACCATTAAAATTAAGGATTTATTTTTAAAGGTGAACTGACAAGGTTTTGCAACATACCCTGAAAAAGCTAGCATTTGATTGCCACTATTTTAGAAACATTGTCTGAAAATTTGAGGCCATTTGAAGCATTATTGCCACAGATATGAATTATTTAGTTTCAAATCTGTTTAGTGTACCATGTACTAGTATATTGTGATATATACACTGGAGCACCATAGATAAGCTCTGCCATTGGCTGAAATTGCAGGGGCACTTGGTCTCGATCATTGGCTGAAAACTAAAATTTCACCAAAACAGGACACTGCGACACCAGCGCGGTGACACCGTCCTTCCATGACGCCCTCTTTAACTACTCGTAACTTTTTGTAAAAATTTTTTTAAAAAGTTTTGTTTGCGCCAATCGTTTTTTTGGCATCAATTCTATAGAACTGCACACTTTCCAGGGTATGTTACAAAACCTTGTCAGTTCACCTTTAAATTATAACTGCATGCTGAATTTGACTACTTCAGTTTTTCTAT
Source organism: Glomeris marginata (assembly GCA_034696005.1). Taxonomy (NCBI): domain Eukaryota; kingdom Metazoa; phylum Arthropoda; class Diplopoda; order Glomerida; family Glomeridae; genus Glomeris; species Glomeris marginata. The sequence goes on from JAQFZQ010000972.1 coordinate 21,034, forward strand.
CGCTTAATTGGGACTATCGATCGGGTCCATGAGGTGTTTCCAATTTACAGAATCCACTGTACATTTACATATAAAAACGAACGAAGGAATGTGAATGCAACTTGGGAGAAATTTGTTTGCAATGTACATTTAAGAAGCGTACCGGAAAAGAGTTTCAAAAATGTGAGGATGAGATTGGAGACTGGAAAGCTAGGGAAAAAAAGTCACCAAAATCGATAAGTGTTAGTTGAAGTTTTTGAGGGTGAGGGTTCGTTATCGTGTTTTCGCAAATTTTCACACGGCACCAATGAAAAATGAGAGTCCGAAGCAGCTGTTTAATCGGGTGAAAGGCAAAAGCTTGCTTCGCCGATCCAACACTTTCAATCTAATAAAGATGACGATGAAGAAGAAGAAGAAAAGGTGGAGCAGTATTGTCCACAGGAAAACAAACAAAAAACACAAATAGAGCCATCAAAGAAGAAAAACGCTGAGTATAACATCAAAAAATCTCATCATCAAAAAATGCTTTCATACACCAAAAATCGCAATTCTTCCCTCAATAACAATCGCAAAAAACATCTTTGTATCCAGACAAATATCCCTTATATACCTACAAAAACCTAGCATTTTTCCCTGTAATTGCATTTTATATAACCGCATCTGTGGAAATAATAATAGCAACGTAATAAAAATTGATTGTCATGCTTCGAGTTCCCAAAATTCCTCAAATATTACTGCAAATTTCATTTTTCCTTCCTTTTCTCTCTCACAATTATTGCTCATATACTATACACACTATAAAGTATTACTATAGGAACAAAGCAGATATAGTCTAGTTCATTCAAAGCTTCAAATTATAATAATGTTTCGTTGAATGAAAGTATTTGTAATTCACAACAAATTGTGATTAGTTAATTTTCCAGGTTATCCAGGTTTCCCAGAGTTATTATGTAACATTTCCAGATTATATAATCTACTTTATTCTACTAATGATTACATTTTATATTGCTATTTGCAGGTAAGGGCACCTTAGAGTAAATACATAGTCAGATAAGAAATAATCCTGGTCTCATGTAAAAAGTTCAATGAAATATAATTTTATTGCAAATATTTTTCTAAATAATCTAATTTAAAACATTCAAGTTGTATGTTTATATGAATTTCTATAAGTTTTCCAGGTTTTCCAGGTTTACCTGGGTAAATATCCAGATATGGAAAATCCTAATCTCATATAATAATTAAATGAAATATAGTTTTACTGTAAGCATTTCTCTAAATAACTTTAATTCAAAACATTCAAGTTGCATGTTAATATGATTTTCCTTGTGTTTCCCAGGTTTTCCAGGTTTCCTTAAATAAATAACATGCAGATATGGAAAATCCTAATCTCATGTAAGAATTCAATGAAATATAATTTTATCGCAAACATTTTTCCAATAAATTGTACTTTAAAACATTCAAGGTTTCATGTTTCTATTAATTTCCCTGAATTTTCCAGGTTTTCCAGGTTTCCCTGAGTGGTTACGTGGTTACGAGCCCTGTATTATTAAAAATGCTTGACAGCGCCCTCTACCGCCCATACAAACAACGACGATATTCTCAGATGTCACATCCTCATTTAATTGCAATCGTTAATCAACTATTGGAAACGGCGCATGCGCAGCTATTTAATTGTAATTGCGGGATTTTATGCGGGGGAGGGGCTATGGGAGAGAAAGGGGATGGGCCAATAATTAAAGTTTTATTTGTGCCACACACATGCTGGCCAAATAATATTTTCACGCTCTTCTATTGCTACTATACTATAACACATTTATGGTCAATACAATCCCAAGTGGATCTGTGTGCCAATCAGTACATGGGGGGCGTTCATTAACCACGTTCCCTGTTTACAGTGAAACGTTCATTACATCAGATTACATGCAGGTCCATAATATGTACAACAATGCACAGCAACAAACATTGTACAATTTAACTAGTACGGTTGAAAAATTGTGCTAATATTGACTATATGCTTCATAGCTTGACAATTTAATTAGGTACATTACATTATAAAAACTGTGCAATTTAAAGGTGAACTGACAAGATTTTGCATGCTACCCTTTTGATATCATAATAAAATGTAGTTAATAACACTAATGTTATTGGTGAAATCCGTTTCTCAATATATATAGTGAAAAGAAAGTTATGAGCTAAAGGAGTTTCGTTGTTTTTGAATTTTCTGAGCATGCGCAGTGAGGTGCGCACGACGTATGAGGCACCTGCTGCACCATAACTCGCATATAAGCGAGCCGCCATGTTGTTTGCTCCACAGCAAGCACGTAAAGAAGCTACTGGCAAGTTTAGCACACCATACACCATATTCGGTGATACATTAAGGATGTAGATCCTATTGCACATCCAACCGCTGGCAAAACTGTTGTAGTATTTTTTTGTAAAAAAGCTACTGCATTAAAAAATCTCACAATTTCAGCGCAATTTAAGAAAATTAGTGTGAGCTTATGATTAAATTCTGGTTGCAATTGGCGTCGACAATTTTAGCCTTGTCAGTTCACCTTTAAAATACTATAGTAAAACCTCACAGGGAGGTTTTTCTATCATGCAGTCTACGGTCTGGAAAAATGTAAAATTTTCCACTTTAGGCAGGTTTCCACCATAGACAGGTTTCACTGTATTACAAACTGTATAATTTAAGGGAGTAGATCGTGCACGACCGGGTGGAGCGTGTTTTGGGAGTGGAAAATCGTGGTGGGAAAACTTACGGGCTTAATTCAAAATTATCGGGTCACTATTTTGAAAAACTAACGGTGGTACGTTGTTCCGAATGAGTTGGAGTACGTATGGTTTAAGCGGTTTTCTGAAATTATTATTC
>JAQFZQ010000973.1:0-23879 GCA_034696005.1 Glomeris marginata
TCAGCGTTTCTGGATTTAGCCCCTCCTCCATGGGCGGGGCCTATTTAGCGCAAAAATGGCGGCGATGGCCACTCTCTACATATCGCTTTTTAAAATTGCGGATATTGCATGCATAAAAATAACGGAAATCAATTGATGATATTCAAATATCACAACTTTTAGGATACAAATATGAATAGGGATTGGAGTTACCTTACTGTAATAAAATGCATATCAATTAATTTCAATTATCTCGTTTTAGTTAAACCCGATAATGGCGGCACGCTTGACTTAATAGAATTTGCTGCAACCTTATTTATCAAACCAAAGATTAAACCAATATTAAACAAAGCAGATGTTACTTTTGAACAATGAAATGGATGAAACGAGATGTAAAGGAAATGGACAAATGGTGAATAGTGCAAATGAGAAAGTAAACTTACGTGGTGACGTCACGAGGAATTTTATCGAAAATCCACCGAATTCCGAAGAGGATTTTGCGAACTTTCCTTTCAAGTACTTGTCTGAAGAAAAAATGACGTTAATGCAACAGATGGCACGTAGAAAACTAAGAAAAGAAAGGGAAATGGACGAATGGATGCAATTTGTGCACCGGAATCAACTAGAAAAAGAACGGCAAACAAAAACCAATCAAGACAAAATAAATGAACAGCACACCGAAACAACAAAACCTAAAATCAACGTAACCGGAAGGAAAGAGAAATTAAATAATACACCAAACCTCCGAAAGATGCAACACACAATAGACAATCAAACCAAAATGTTGGCTGGGTTAATTGGTCAAGGTGCGATAATGAAATGTTATGAAATCTTGGATAAAATCGATGATGAAATTGCTGCGCAACTTTCTTGCTCGTGCAACACTAGACGTGCAATAGTTAATGACGTCACTACCAGTGCAAGTACAGTGACGTCAGTAACCATTGCGCGGAATTTGATTCCGTGCAACAATCTTGCGCCGCAATATAAACTTTATTAATTTGTATTTTCAGTTCAAAATCTGTCAAAAACTACGCATCAAAACCCAAAAAATTTCGTTCAACGTGCAATTACACCCACACCAAAAGTAAATAACATTACTAAGATGAAACCTATGAACCCATCAAGGAGTAAATTGGCTTTTAAACGACCCGCAACTCAACATATTTATAAAAATATGGTGGTATGATCTTTGTATCATCAAGAGTGTATTGATATTATTTATAACAAATCACAGAAAATATACCAAAATATTTTCACAGAAAAATAACAAGTCCACAATAAGAAAAGACAAAGTCCCCGGTTTCATGGGGATGACCGTGTCCCAGCAACAAAAAGCCAAAGTAACTCAAGCATCAAAAGCCAACTTTCCGAGACCAATTCAAAAAGGATTCAAGGTTTTTTGGCAATTTGAAACCCAAATAGTGAAGGTCGGAAATTAATTACCATAAATTTCTTTCTTCTCAGCGAAACGTTTTAACCGTGCCGACCTTGTTGAAAGCTCAACAGTGTGGGTTTTCTGAAAATGACTACTTCAAAACTGGGGAAATGCTGAAACGTGTTACTGAAATGGAGGTTCTGATCTAACTTCTGATTGTGTCAAAATATGTAATAAATTGTATATCATATGTACAATATAAACTTTAAATTTTAGATGGAAGCGCAGGAAATTCGCAACAGATGGCTTGCAAACCAAGACCAAAGCTCAAGCGGAGCTGTTAAAATTCCCAATTCAGGTCTACCACATTGAACATACAAACTTCCATGATTTCCATGACCATGTTACACAAAATTCCATGACCTTTATTCTCAAAGTGTTATTATAATTTAGTGCAAATGAAGTTTCACACAATAATCCTGTTAACTCATTCAGAATTTTGAATAAGATTATAAATTTTAACGGTCTCCCATGACAGTATTTTAATTATAACACTGACTTATCGCTTCAAAACAACAATAATTTATTATGCAATTTTATAACTATCACTACGAAAATAGTAATTTGTAAAATGTGCAAAGCTCTATCAAAACATAATTTCGCTTAACTTTTCATTCACATTACGTATTTCAATTGTTCCCTTTAGGACTTGAAGTGGGCAAAATAGATATGGAGGCAGCAACAGTACGTGAGAAAGTGCACAATAGGTAGCAATAAAAATTACCTGATTTATAATAGGAACTGAACAATTATGAATTAAAAGTTATTTTGCTTCATTGCTAGGCAACGACTGGCTCCTATCAGCACCCAAACAATGGAAAGTATAATTACAAATCTGGAACAATTCTCACGCTACGCCAGCTCTTCCAATTCAGCACTGGCACGTTTTGCATCTACAAAGCCTTTGGAAATGCAAGTGTCTTAGTGATAGAAGGTTGAATTTCATATTTTACACCAGTCACCTAACATTCAATGTATTGTCAGTGTTGCAGACAGCATTGTGGACGACATTGTTTCATCGGTCGCCGAAGAACTTAACAAAATCACCAATGATGTGATTGATGAACTCGTGGAAGCCGAATTTATGATCCAAACCTCCCACAAGTTATAATACTAAATGAAATTTCATATGAAAATAAACAATATGTACATAACTTAAAGTTGTCGTGAATTTCACAGAAATTTCATATTAAAAAAATCAGGTTAATAATGCTAAAAATTTGAGTGATTAATATGAATTTGTTAAGAGTGGTATTGGTAAAAGGGTGTAGAACATGGTTGTAAATTGGCCATTCTAGCATGCTAGTTAAGTGGCTGTGCGGCAACTTCATTCGACAACTCCCTGAAGGCTCAACTCTAGTAATACGTTATCTAAATAATTTTCATCTGGATAACCATGTCCACTGTAGTTTGAGCCAAACTCAGTTTTATGGTGAATCTCGTTCCAGGTTACCGTTCCTAGTTCCCCGGTTGTTACCGACGTACCAACGGTGAAAATCAGCCTGCGTTCCCAGGCAACTTTGAGCAATGTCAAAACCTGTAATTAATGCAAACAAAAGGAACATGTAACTGTTTTTTGTGTGTTAGTGGCAGCAAATTGTAAAGCTAACATTCGTGGATTTCAAACTTGCCTTCCTTCCTTTTTCATTGTCGGGTATGTAGCAACATCTCGGAAATCCCCTCGCTGAGTACGGTTGCCCGGGGTTTGGATGTTCCGGGCCCTTCCAACAGATAATTAAAAAAAAATTACAAACAATTTACATAGCAGTTTCCAAGGCTAAACATATTTTACTACAATAGCTTATAAATTATATTGTTAATCTGAAATACACGAAGTGCAAAATCTCGTTTGAATTAATCTTCAAATTCCCCATACAGTATGATGAACATGATAATCATGACGCGGGGAAGTTTTCGCAGTTTTTAAAATAGCTTGGTACCAAAAAATTGAAAGCAAGAATTTTGCACGAGGCAATTGAAGAAACCAGGTGTCTACTGATAATGGAATTTTTTGTTGTCCTTGAAATCCTGGAAATATACTGGAATTTTTTCTTAATCCTGGAAAATGTGTCATTTTTGACTCTTTACATAATTTCGTTTATTGATTTCTGTGTTCCTCTTCTAATTTGTTTGGAACAAAATACCAATTAAACACTTTATGTATTTTGTGTCCTGGAAAATATTTATAAATATTCTTGAAAATACTGGATATTTGAAATGAAAGTTTAGTAGACACCCTGGGAATTAACAGGCTCGAAATCGATGCAACTAAATTTTTGATTTAAATGAATAGCTCCACCAAAGCTACCATAATTAATTTAAACTGAGAAAATATTAATCCAATTTGAATAGAAATTATACCTGTATCCCACTCCTGATATGGTACTGTACGATGATGGTCCCACACTCAGGGTACCCCGGCAGAGAGGTAGAAATGACGGAATGGACCATGGTGCCTAGCGGCTGATTACCACGCTTTTCTCCATAAATCTGTTTGCATATAGGACACTGAATACTATCTACCTGCAATGATAAGACAAACAAGAAAATCCACTGATTGATGCTATGTATATAATAAATAAAAGGAAACATGTGACAAAGCATCAATGTTATTAGACTTACAAGAGAACTGCTGTCACACATTGCAGTCAGACACGCTTTGTGGACCATATGCTTGCATTGTACAAACTCAACAACCGTCGCGTCGTTGTCGTATTCCGACGGCAACTTTAAATCAGTGCAACAGATACAACAATGCTAAAAGAGGAAACAGTCGGTTATTTATACTGCTATATAATAATGACACAGATCTATTAGACACAAACCTCCGAAACTTTAACATCGGCTATCCGAGTGAATTTGGATAAGAGCGTATGGCGCGAATCGGTTGCGCCGTCAACCCTTTCCAGTGTTGTAACTTCACTACGATCAATAAAATTGATGAAATTAGTTAATAATATGTCAGATAAGCTCTGTATAGTTAACATGTATAGATGAGATACTAACCACGATTCACCATTCTCTTCCACATTCGATTTAACAGACTTCTTCGCGCTGGCACGAGTCTTCTTCGAAGTCTTAGACTTTAAATTCCCCAGAGAAGCTATCTTCTTTAGTAGACCTTTACCCATAGTTTTCTCCTCAGTTTCACAGCTTTCTTCACAGACAACCTGAATATAAACCAAATGCGATTGATACGTATAGCGCGTAATGTACCTTTCCACTCATTAAAAAATATATCGCTAAACCGGGGAACTTCCCTAGAAAACTTGCCAATATAACTTGAAAAATGTGACCATAATTACATCATACAGATATAATTATTTCTCGGTAAAATTTGAAACCAGGCCAATTCCGTTCAGGCAGGAAATACGTAACAAAAATACAGAAGGAAACTTTAAAATATAACTTCACCATGCCCAGAAAATATTTTCTGAGAATTACTTCCTGTCAACCTACATTATGTAAATAACTATAGCTATATCACAGTGTTTTTACCTTATGATGCAGTTATAGTTTCATAAAATAAGGTTCAATTTTAAAACCATATGCTTACCGTGCCAGAAGCGAGTGGTTTGTGCCGACTTCGACTTCTAGTGGCCACATGAACTTGTGGTGATATTTCGGGGATTTCAGCGATTGCATCATTGCCCGATTCAGGGGTTAACCCGTCCAGGTCTTGATTTGCCGCCCATGGGTATGGTGCAATAATTTGCCTCCGAATTCCCCTTCTTTTACCCGACTTCCGGCGAACTTGGCTCATTGTATCAAATTCAATCACGTACGGGCTTTTCCCATCCACTTCCACTAAATCCACGCAGCTGGTTCCCTGATACAAAAAACAAACAAACAACGTACAAATAAACCGCGAACGTATTATAACTCATCCGCAGACCATTATTCACACTATAGTTACTAATAGGCCTACTTTCTGGAACGCGATTTCGATCGCATTTTGTTTGCAAATTTCGTACGGGCTCCAAATTCCCTTGTACGTATTTTCCGACCACTGCCAGGAAATACCGAGTCCCGGAGGCCAACTAGACGGATAAAGATGTCTTCTAACGGGCCGACATGTGCCTATTAGAAATAAAACTATGAATAAAACGAAGATAATCATGGAGATAATGATAGGCCTAAAATATAGGCCTTATAATAACGCGTCGCGGAATAAAATCTCAGCGATAAATTACACTGGAATATATGGTTTATCCGCGGGGATCCCAGCTTTTAAGCAAGAAAATCTGCCAGCGAGGCGGTTATGACAAAATTAAAACATGATGGCAAAAATTTTCATTTCGATTTGGTTTCGAAAACGTCAACTTCGTCTTGATGGAACTTGTGACGCAGCATTGTGACGTCATCAAAGACGTTGGTTCGGAGTACTGCTCCTAGGTGGCGTGGTTAATAGTGACATAAACAAGTTGAAAGACTTCCGCCCGGTACTAAACCAATTCGTGCATTTACAATCCCCTTGTCATGTAATACGGGCGTAAGTCAATATTATTAGCACTGCACGCGCTCAGATATGTCAAGCCAATATTCATGAATGGTTTTAGGGCCGGCTTTAGTGATTAAAAAATATCTGAGGGATGCATCAGATAAGGAATTCGCTATATTATTACCGGTATCTTCACGTAGCTGTGACAAATTGATCACGTTTACGGTGTAGCAAGCGAGAAATGGGTCGACATCGCCGAGTTGCGCGCTTTTCAATCCTTTGCTTCGAACTCGTTCCAAAGCTTGGCAAATGTCGCTACTGTATGGTCTCCAAGCGAACCTTTCATCCATCCATTCCCAAACCACTGAGCAACGCGTCCCCTCAGCAACGGCCATCCACAAATAACAAATGATCACCGACACCTGACAACGGCAGCCATCTTTGAAAAAGCATTTCGGCGTTTTTTTTTTCAACGGGGGACGTTCGAAAACTAGGTCACTCCCCCATTCATCTACTCCATTAATTTTCTCTGGATACATTGGGTGGTGGAAAAATATTTAATTACAATACACAACTGCAACCCACATATTTAGCACGCATAAATATGTATACCCCAAAAGAAAAATACTAATCGTCATATAAATCTGAGTAACTGTACATCTCCTCATATTCATCCAACTCATAATCTGGAAAATACAGAACAAGCAAAATTGCATGGAAATATACAGTATCTTAATATGGTATAATATAAGATTATAATGCATAATGTTACCAGCCCAGTAACTCTCCCAGTCTATATCGATATATGGCGGCACCAAACTCAGCGCTTCCCTTTCTATTCCACAGCCTAAAATTAGAAAATAATTAAACGTCTTTTTCATAAAATATATTATTGCAATATATGGCACTGCTATATAGCCCAAATTAGTAACCTCCACAGGAAATCGTCAATTTGTGGGTCTGTTCTCTTCCTTTTACAGCATTTATACATTCTGTTACCATTGCGGTTGTTAAAAATGAATTATTGGCTATATTAAGTGCGACCATGTTGGGACACAATGCAAGTACTTGAACTGGGCCTAGATAGAAAAATACAAAATGTTGTCATTACAGGAAAATGTGGTTCACATATTATAAACAAATTGCAATTAAAACTCAATTCACCACTAATGTCGTTTATACGGCACAAAACCATTGACAAAGTGACCAACTGGCCTCTTGCGGCTATTGCTTTCAGTGGACCCGATGTCAGCTGCAAATAAGTTAATGCCAATTATTAAGATATCATTTTACAAACTGTATATAAAATTGCTTACACCCACGATAACATTCAGTCCTAAATGTTGCAGATTTGGCAATAGTTTCAGTGAATCTACACCACTATCGGTCACCTTGGTGCACTTGCTTACATCCAAAGTGCTGCATGAAACGAAAAATTAAAACATATTTGGCTGTGAACAAAGTTAGGCAAAAATATGTATTTAGACTGAAAAACATCAAACCAACCATAAGGCATGGCAATTCTTGCTGACTGCAATTAGCACTTCATCGGAAACTGCAGCTTGGTCATACAGGTTCAAACATTTCTTCAAAATAGACGGTAAATGTGTTTAAAGTTTCATACATTATGAACAAAATCACATTGTTGAAACTCACCAAATGGTTCAAATTTGTCAAGTGAAGTAAACCTTGAGATGAAACTATAATTCAGACACACATATATATATAGTATCACTAATTCACATATAACGTACATCTGAAATTACGCATCCAACATATATTGTTTACATACGTGGCCGATTGTTCATCATTAGATGATAACTTTTTTCCATGTAGAAATTCTCAACAAGTTCAAAGTCCTCTATATAAATGCAACTCTATTTGAAAAGAAATTCAGTTCGTACCAGTGGAATTAACATATAAATTTAGCAAGAGTGTAATTAATAATACCTCCAGGATGTCTTTTAATTGCACATCTGTCATTGCGTGTGTTGCGTATTTTAACTTAAGGGTCTGTAGATTTTTGCATTTACTAGATATCATACGCCATTCCTCAAACTAAACAGAGAAGTGACAGTAACATGACGCAACACTTTAATTGTAAGTTACTTTACCCGTGGACATGCGGAGACACTCAACCCCTTCAGGTTCGGGGAAACATTTTCTAAACACTGAAATAATATGCATGAATTTTAATTTCCAATATACTATATATTTTTTACAATCATACCTTTTCAGTGATACTTGAATTGCGATCGACTTCAAAGTATTCTAAGCTTTGGCAGTTTGTCATTAGATGCCAAAACCTGCAGATAATCTCATTAATTTTTAAATATATACTATTACCTTTTAGTAATTTTAGTTAAATCAACACACCCTTCTTTTTCAATATTGTTGCACCTCTTCAGACATAATATCTGTTATATAGATATAATTATTAGTAAATGATGATACAACTTATGTGCAATATAAATAGCAAAGTAACCTTGAGATTGGGGCAATTCTCCGATATCAACTGCAATCCCTCAGCTGTGATATCAATAGCTTTTAACTTTAGAGTTTCCAGATCACAGCAGAGATTGGCTGCACGAATAAAATGCACGAATTGTGTTACAACATTTCGGAAAAAGAAACCTGAACAATCCCAATAACTATACTTACAAATAATATCAGCTGTTCGGGAAGTTAAACTGTGTACATCATCTTCTAAATGCAAAGCCTTCAAGTTCGGGCATCTCAATAGGATCTTTTCCAACAGATCATCACTGAGATCTACAAAAACCATGTAATGCGTTAGGATAGGATATACAAAATTTGCATATATGCATCTGCAGAATATGAAGAAAAAAATATTTACTTGAACTAAAAATTGAGGAATGTTTGCTGAATTTCAACGAATGGCAACTAGCCCAAACGGAGTCCACAATTCTCTTCCATCGTTTGCAAACTGTAGCATAAAAGATACCAAAATACTGCATTGTTCCAACAATATGAAATACATTGTCCAAGATAATTACCACTTTCAACAGCAAGCAATTCTTTTATATTCAGGTACGTAAGAATGTGCTGCAAAACATAGTCGTTGCGGATATTGACGCTGGATGAATCAGAAAAGTTATCTTTGTCGAGCAAGTCCTAATATGAAAAGAATTGCTATGTAATACCACTCTTGGTAATACCTATACGTCCACTGACTTCTTTGAGTTACTGTACAATTTACAAATATTTAATTCAAATTGAACAAACCAATGGGGCATCTTGCAATTTCTTCTTTGAACGTGTCTTTTCTGCCGGACAGATTCGGATTTCTCTACGAAATATAAAACATATTAGTATGCAATTGATTAGATCAAGATTTACGTAAATGTGCATCAAGTAACAAATAACCTTCCACTAAGTTGAAGATCTTCTGGTTTGGCCATTATAGCTTTGGATGCCATTTCAGCATTTGCAAAAGTAGCAAATCCTATTCTGAAAATTCAAAATGTTACCATTGATAAAATTGTAGGCTGACATGTTCGCAAATAGTCTGCATTATAAAAAATAATTACCTTTTTGATGTGCGTCTTGCACGATTGTTGATTATATGAATATTCGTGACATCACCAAATTTAGAAAGGAAAGTTTTCAATTGTGCTGGGCTAACCTAAATGCATTTATGAAATTAATGAAATTATATGGGAATAATGTACAGTTTTGCTATAAAATCAAACTCACTTTGAAACTAATATTCCCTATAAAAACTTTACTCTTGAAATAAATTCTTTTGTCAACAGGTTTTGTGGTTTCTATCCCTGGAGTTGCATTTCCCATAATGCCTTCACAAATATTGCCAAAACCTTGTCCATCCTTATTAGCCTCCATTTGCTTCAAGTTCTTCAAGACTTTTGACAGATGTGCGATTCGATCAGTCAATGTAGCAACTGACTTAACAACGTTGCTTATTGATGTTGCCATGAAATGATGTTTGTTGTTGCTAAAATTGTTATGGGAGGAGTTTGTTATAGTTAGTGTTACCATGGTGTTATCATGCGAAGTAGTTAGATAAAAGTCCCTAAAATAACTGCAAATATATCAAGAGTAATAATGTAAAAAAAAAACATTATGGATTTAATTGCAGCAAGCAATTGGAATTCAAATATTTAGCATATCTACCTCCAAATCTAGAACGTATTAGATTACTTGTATAACATTTAAAGTGACTCAATAAGGGTCAAAGTCGACCCTTGAAACCAAGCTGTTACAATTCAATCATGGTCTTCATCTTCATCCAAACATCTGTTTAATAGCAGTAAGAGGAACTTGCATATTTAGCAAACCAACAAAACTATAAAACGGAAATTAATTTAATAATTATAAGATAACTTGAATAAACTATCGACATTTAAATTATATCCAGGTCCTCAAAATCAGGTTCGTACGAATCATCACACCCTGCCATTCTATCGTTCCAATTGTACACATATTCGTCTTCGTATAAATCATCACTTGCATCATCAGGGAAATCTAATCAAAATTGGCACATGGATGATCATAACTCGGTTTTCAGGTGACAATGCAAAACTCTTAGTGTATAACGTACCATCATCTGGTTCAATGAAATATACTGCAGTAAAGAAAAAACAAAATGGGTGACATAAAAAGTAACAACATCAATTACCTAAACCAAGAGTATATGAAATTTCATATACTCTTGCCTAAACTGACTATGATACGATACCTTCACTGTAAGAATACCAGTTTATATCCACATATGAAGGCAATGATAGCAAAAGCAGACCCTTTTCTACTTTACATCCTAAAGCGAGAAAGTAAACCACATTGTTGATCAAGTATACCGCAACACTTATCCAGTTAATATATAATAATAACCTCCACATCCAATGGTCAGCTTCTGGGTTTCTTCTCTTCTTTGGATAGCATTTACACATTGAGTTATCATTTGGGTTGTAATTGCTTCATTGTCAGCCATATTAAGTGTGCGCATATTAGGACACAGCGTAAGCACTTGAACCGGGCCTTGAAATGTGACAAATGATAGGACTTAATTTCCATTACTGTATATGAAAGAAGTGATTTGTTATACATATTTTCAATCTAAAAACTATTCACCACTGATTTCTTCTATGTTGCACGAAATCAATGACAATGTGACCAACTGGCCTGTTGTGGCTATCGCTTTTAACGGATTAGATGTCAGCTGCAAACATGGTTATGTCATTAACTAGATTACTCAAACTATGTAATCCTGTTGGAGATGTTGCTTACCGCCGGGATAAAATTCAGTGTTAGATGTTGAAGATTTGGCAAAAGTTTCAGTGACTCTACTCCTTTGTCGGTCAACTCGTAACACCTGCTTACATCTAAAGTGCTGCATGAAAAACCAAAACAATTAATAAAACATATCTGGATACTTTTAGGCTTCAAATAGCTATCAAAACTGACCATAAGGCTTTGCAATTGTTGCTCACTGCGATTAGTACTGCATCCTTGACTGCCGTGGATTGCTCAGACAGGTTCAAAACTTTCTTTAATAGAAACGACAAATGCGGTTGAATTAAGTTTCACAAATATAATGAAGAAAATGCATTGTTGAAACTACCCAAACTCACCAAATGGCTCAAATAAGCCAAGTGAAGTAAACCTTTCCATGAAACTACAAGACAAATGCATTATTGTCTTAGAAATAAAACTAAATAAAACTGTGGTTTACATACTGTGACTGCAATTCTTTGTTAGTTCAAAGTCCTCAATAGAAAGGCAATTCTGAATGTGCAAAGAAATTAAGTTAGTGCAACATAAATTGGTCAAATATTGCATAATTGTTTGGGGAAAAGCACCTTAAAAAGGTCCTTTAATTGCATATCTACCAGGGAACGTCCTGTACAGTTCAACCTTAGGGTCTGTAGATTTTTGCATTTGTTAAATATCCTGTGAAATGCAAAAAACTGAACCGAGAATTGTTTAAGTATATAATGCTGCAACAGTATTACACAGTACATAAATTTAAGCTTCACCTGTGAGCATGATGTAAAAATTAATGTCTTGAGGTTCGGGGAAACGTTTTCCAAACACTGAAAGATTAGAATAATTTGTAATATCTAATTGCCCAATAAATCGTTTTTGTAATCAATATCACACCTGCCCAGTTATTTTCGAGCTGTCACTGATTTCAAAGTACTCCAAGTTTTGACAATTCTTCATCAGATACCAAAGCCTGTTAAAAGTTTGATAAATAAAATTGTATTTCATTAACTATATTTTTAAATGTTATGTTCATACCCTTTTTCTCCAACACTGTGGCAGCTCCTCAGACATACAACCTGCAATACAGAAACTGAGATTATTAAATGAATACAAACATGTTTTATTTTTCATTATAACCTTGAGATTTTGGCATTTCTCCGACATTAACTGCATTCCCTTGTTTGTGATGTCTACGTTTCCCACCTTTAAGGTTTCCAACTCTTCACACAGCTCGGCTGAACAAATAAAATGCACTAAAATGTGTAAAAATACAAAGCATACAATCTGAATCCTTACAAATAATTTCTGTCGTTCGGTAAGTTAGACTGTGTACGGTATCTTCCAAGTCCAAGGTCTTTAAATTGCAGCATCTCAATAGGAACTTTTCCAACATATCATCATCAAGTCCTACGTAAAGAGTGTAATGTTATAGATATGCCTCTAACATTCAGAATGGTTGAACTATTTACTTTCGTCTTGCAGAAAAGATTTGAAAACTTTGCTGAATTTCAGCGTACGACAACTTGCCCAAATGGAGTGCGCAACCGCTTTCCATCTTTTGCAAACTGCATAATGGATAACAAATATTGCAAATATGGAAAGCTTGTTACTTTTCCATAAATTAATATAATTACCATTTTCAGCCTCGAGTAATTCTTTTATATCCAGGTGCGATAGTATGAGCCACAAAACATCATCGTTGAGTATATTAATACCGGATGAATCTGGAAGTTCATCTTTATCAAGCAAGTCCTTAATTTCAAGAACATAACACATAAAAATATTATTATAATGTGTAATCAGTTTGTGTTCTGTTACAAACTCTAAATTGAACAAACCAGTGGGGCTTTTCGCAATCTCTTCTTGGATCGCATCTTATATATTCTTCTGTCTTCTGCTGAACTTATTCTGATTTCTCTGCAAAATCAAAAACAAATTAAGTATACATGATTGTAAGTTATGTCAATAATCGTGGTACAGAATATATCACCTTCCATCCAATTCAAGCTCTTCTGGTTTGACCATTTTGGCTTTGGATGCCATTTCAGCGTTTGCAAAAGTAGCAAATCCAATTCTGAAAGTTGAAAAATAATATGCAATTTATTAAACATAAATCTGCATAGAAATTGCACAAAATTAAACAGTGCATGCAATAAATTATACCCTTTTGACAAGTGTTTCACGTGATCGTTGATTATATGAACGTTCTTGACTTCTCCAAATTTGGTAAGAAACTGTTTCAATTCTGCTGGTTTAACCTATAACATAAAACAAATAAAACTTATGAAATTAGCCATGGAGGGAATTAAATTAGGTAGCGAGGAAATAAATGAAACCTACTCTATAGCTAATATTCCCTATGAATACTTTACGGCTTAAATAACTGCCTTTCGCAATAGTCTGACCGCTTTTAGGGGTTGTTATGGTTGTGGTTTGTGAACAGGTGTTTGTTCCAGGGGTTGGGTTTTCCAAAATGCCATGGCAAGTTTTGCAAAAATCGGATCCGTCCTCGTGCAACTGTTGTAATTTCTTTAACCCTGATGATAACTGGTTCATTCTCTTAAATACGAAGCATAAACATCGATCATACTATGAAAGACGCCAGATTGCAGCCAGCCAAAATGAAAACAACGCGCCATGCCATGCTACGGAATCCAAAGTATGCCGGAAGTATAGGTAGGTGGCGCTGAAGCCAATTGAAAGCAATAATAGCTGAAGCGCCGTTACTTTGTGACGCTAACAAGGTCGCGGTGTGGCCTGGATCGGAGGATATGGTACGTCACAGAATTCGTCTGCTCCGGTTATGCAGAGAAGCGTGCAGCCATTCGGATCAAAAGTGCGTTTTCTGACAAAATTTCAAGTAATAATAAAATTGTAATTTGTATTACCTTTTCGACAACATACAACATTTGGGTGTAGTTATATGTATAACATATCTTCCAATTATGATTGGTGATCGACTAGCACATCTCGTACACAATAACTGTTGTGTGACTGTTGTGTGGAAAACGATAAGTATAAATCAAATATTATGAATGTCACCGGTAATTAATTTAATGTATCAAACAATATCGCGAAATTTTGGAACAAACAACAGAACAAGCCAAGAAAGAGCAGACGACGCAGCAACATCCAAAGTTGTCAATTGTACTAGTTTAACCTAAATTCACAAATTATGAAATGGGAATATATGGGAATAATATAGTGTTTTAGCTATCAAAATCGTCACATCCTGCCATCCTATCGTTCCTATTGGAACCCAATTCCTCTTCGTATGAATCCTCACTTGTATCATCATAATCATCATCATCGCACTCTAATTAAAATTGGCACATTGATGATCGCAACTCAGTTTTCAGGTGACAATGCAAAACTCTGTATAACGTACCATCATCTGTTACAAGGATATATTCTGCAGTAAAGAAAAAACAAAACGGGTGACATAAACAGTAACAACATCAATTACCTAAACTGACAATGATAATTAACGATACCTTCACTGTAAGAACACCAGTTTATATCCACATATGAAGGCAATGATGGCAAAAGCAGACCCTTGTCTACGTTGCATCCTAAAACGAGAAAGTAAATCCCAATGATCATCCAGCACCGCAACAATACTTCTCCAGTTAACCTATAATAATTATTATAATATTATTATAATAACCTCCACAGCGAATGGTCAGCTTGTGGGTTTCTTCTCTTCTTTGTATAGCATTTATACATTGAGTTATCATTTGGGTTGTAATTGCCTGATTGTCGGCAATATTCATTGTGAGCATATTAGGACACAACGTAAGAACTTGAACAGGGCCTAGAAAAGTGATAAAACACATGATTTAATTCCTGTATATGAAAGAAGTGATTTGTTATACATATTTTCATTCCAAAAACTATTCACCACTAATGTCTTCTATGTTGCACAAACTCATCGACAACGTGACCAGCTGGCCTCTTGTGGCTATGGCTTTTAACGGGTTACCTGTCAGCTGCAAATAAGATTCAGGTCAATAACAATATTTGGCAATATGTGTACAATTGTTGGAAATGCTGCTTACCCGATGATTAAAATTCAGCGTTAAATGTTGAAGATTCGGCAAAAGTTTTAGTGACTCTACTCCTTTGTCGGTCAACTCGGAACAATTGCTTACATCCAAAGTGCTGCATGAAAAACTAAAACAATACAAACCCATTTGGCTACAATTAGGCGGTTTTAAATATCAAAACAAACCATAAGGCTTTGCAATTCTTGCTCACTGCGATTAGTACTTCATCCCTAACTGCCGATTGCTGAGACAGGTTCAAATATTTCTTTAAAAGAAACGACAAATGCTGTTTAAGTTTCACAAATTATATAATGAAGAAAATGCATTGTTGAATTAAACTACTCAAACTCACCAAATGGCTCAAATTAGCAAAGTGAAGTAATCCTTGAGATGAAACTACAAGACAAATACTTTATTATCTCACAAATAAAACTAAATAAAATAATGGCTCATATACTTGGGCTGCAATGCTTTGTTAGTTCAAAGTGCTCAATAGAAATGCAATTCTGAATATGGAAAGAAATTCAGTTAGTGCAACATATAAATTGGGTACTAATAGCATTATTGTTTGGGGAAAATCACCTTAAAGAGGTCCTCTAATTGCTTATCTGTCAGGGAACGTGCTGTATAGTTCAGCTTTAGGGTATGCAGATTTTTGCAATTGCTAGATATCATGTGAAATGCCCCAAACTAAACAGAGAATTATTTAAGCATGTGATGTCACCAAGGATGTTACAGTATTATTACATATGGCACAAGAAATTAAATTTCACCTGTGAGCATACTGAAATAACTAATGTCTTGAGGTTCGGGGAAACGTGTTCCAGACACTGAAAGTTGAGTTTGTATAATATATAATTTCCCAATAAATCGTTTTTATAATCAACATCACACCTGCCCAGTTATTTTCGAGTTATGACTGATTTCAAAGCACTCCAAGTTTTGACAATTCATCATCAGATACCATAACCTGGTGAAAGGATTGATAAATAAAAATGTATTTCATTAACTATATCATAATGTTATGTTCATACCCTTTTTCTCCAATACTGCAGCAGTGTTTCAGACGTACAACCTGCAATACAGAAACTGGGATTATTGAATGAAGAATACAAATGTAACATGTTTTATCTTTCATTATAACCTTCAGATTTTGGCATTTCTCCGACATGAACTCCATTCCCCTATTTGTGATGTTTACGCCTCCCAACTTTAAAGTTTCCAACTCACGACACAGCTCGGCTGAAAATATATAATGCAGTCCTTGAATGCACTAAATTGTGTAAAAATGAATAACATACAATCAACCCTTACAAATAATTTCTGTCGTTCGGTAAGTTAAACAGTGTACAGTATCTTCCAAGTCCAAGGTCCTTAAATTGGAGCATCTCAATAGGAACTTTTCCAACATATCATCATTGAGTCCTACGTAACGAGTGTAATGTTATAGATATGCATCTGACATGCAGTATGACTAAGAGTATATGAAATTTCATATACTCTTGGTATGACTGAAATATTTACTTTGGTCTTGCGTAAAAGATTTGAAAACTTTGCTGAATTTCAGCGTGCTGCAACTTGCCCAAATGGAGTGCGCAACCGCTTTCCATCTTTTGCAAACTGCAAAATGGGTAACAAAATATTGCATTATTCTTGCAACAATAAATGGAAAGCTTGTGTTACTTTTCCATACGTATATATTACCATTTTCAGCCTCCAGTAATTCTTTTATATCCAGGTACGACAAGATGAGAAACAAAACATCATTGTTGAGAATATTAATACCGGATGAATCTGGAAGTTCATCTTTATCAAGCAAGTCCTTAATTTCAAGCTCTTCCGTCTTGGCCATTTTCGCTTTGGATGCCATTTCAGAGTTTGCAAAAGTAGCAAAATCCTATTCTGAAATATGAAAAATCATAATGCAATATATATAGGCACTCTTAATATAGTATAGAAATTGCACAAAATGAAACAGTGCATGTAATAAATTATTACCCTTTTGACAAGTGTTTTATGTGATTGTTTATTATATCTTGGATTATACCAAGGATTATATGAAAGTGCTTGACGTCACGAAATTTGGATAAGGAATTAACTGTTTTAATTGTGCTGGTTTAACCTGTAAAATAAAACTTATGAAATTAACCATCGAGGGAATTAAATTAGCATGTAAATAAATGTAAAAGTTTTACAGCCAAATGAAACCTATATTATATAGATAATATTCCCGATGAATATTTTGAATATTTTACCGTTTAAATAAATGCTTTTTAGCAATACTAGATTGACCGTTTATATAGGGGTTGTTACAGAAGTTGTGGTTTGAGAACAGTTTTTTTCTCCCCGGAGTTGGATTTTCCAAAATCCCAAAATCTTGTCCGTCCTTCTGCAACTGTTGTAATTTCATTCTCTTCAAATTCGACGCATAAACGTCAACAACACACCAAAGTATGCCGGAAGTAGCAGGTGGCTTGCTGAAGCCAATGAAAGCAATAATAGCTGAAGCGCAGCATCCACCTGGAATTTACAAAATTCGTCTGCTCCGGTAACGCAGGAAAGCGTGCTGCCATCCGGATCAAAAATGCGTTTTCTGACAAAATTTAAATATTAAAACTGTAATTTGTTTTGCATTTTCCACAACATACATTATGATGATATATTAAGGCTAATTTGGATGTGGTTACGTAACATATCTTCAAATTATGAAATGAGGGAAAATAAGGGGATAATAGTGTTTTAGCTATCAAAACAAATATTCATAAATCACATGTAGTTTGTTAAACAGTAGAAAAAATATGTTTAATATAGCATTAAGTGGAACTTGCATATTTAGCATACCATCAAAACTATAGAACGTAAATTGACATATATATTAATAAAATAACTTGAATAAACGACATTTAAATTACGTCCAGGTCTTCAAAATCTGGTTCGTATAAGTCGTCGTCAACCATTTCGGGAAATTCCAGCTCGTACAAACCGTAACCAAATTCCTCTTCGTATGAATCATCACTTTCATCATCAAAGTAATCTAATTAAAATTTACACAAAAACGAGCATTTCTAAATCTTCATGTGACAATACAAAATTCTTATTGTATACAATTTACCATCATCATCTGTATCACTAATGGAGTGGCTGTAATATGCTGTAGTAAAGAAACAAAACGTGTGACATAAAGTAATTAACAACATATCAATTACCTAAACTGACAATGATAATTATAACGTTACCTTCACTGTAAGAATACCAGTTTATATCCACATATGAAGGCAATGATGGCAAAAGCAGACCCTTTTCTACTTTACATCCTAAAGCGAGAAAGTAAACCACATTGTTGATCAAGTACCGCAACACTTATCCAGTTAACATATAATGATAACCTCCACATCCAATGGTCAGCTTCTGGGTTTCTTCTCTTCTTTGGATAGCATTTACACATTGAGTTATCATTTGGGTTGTAATTGCCTCATTGTTAGCCATATTAAGTGTGCGCATATTAGGACACAGCGTAAGCACTTGAACCGGGCCTTGAAATGTGACAAATTATAGGACTTAATTTCCATTACTGTATATGAAAGAAGTGATTTGTTATACATATTTTCAATCCAAAAACTATTCCCTATTGGAAAAATCCTCCACGGTGGTGTGATTTGGAACAGGCAACTGTGGTGTTTTATGGTGGTTTGTGGTAAAAGGGTTGATAATTTAACACATGCCCACCACATGTGGTGTGTTCCAAATCACACCACCGTGGAGGATTTTTCCAATAGGGTTCACCACTAATGTCTTCTATTCTGCACGAAATCATTGACAACGTGACCAACTGGCCTCTTGTGGCTATGGCTTTTAACGAATCAGATGTCAGCTGCAAATATGATTTAGGTCAATAACAATATTTGACAAATTGTTAGAAATGCTGCTTACCGCAGGGATAAAATTCAGCGTTAAATTTTGAAGTTTCGGCAAAAGTTTTAGTGACTTTACGCCTTTGTCGGTCAACTCGAAACACTTGCTTACATCCAAGGTGCTGCACGAAAAACAATTAATAAAACATATTTGGCTACTTTTAGGCTTCAAATATCAAAACTAACCATAAAGCTTTGCAATTCTTGCTCACTGCGATTAGTACTTCATCGGTAACTGCCGTGAATTGCTCATACAGGTTCAAATATTTCTTGAAAAGAAACGATAAATGTGTTTTAAAGTTTCACAGATTTAATATGAAGAAAATGCATTGTAGAACCTAGAGAAACTCACCAAGTGGCTCAAATTAACCAGGTGAAGTAAACCTTGAGATGAAACTACATGACAAATCGCATTATTATCAATTATTATATTACAAATAAAACTAATCAAATCACGGTATACATACTTCGACTGCAATACTTTTTTAGTTCAAAGTGCTCAATAGAAAGGCAATTCTGAATGTGAAAAGAAATTCAGTTAGTGCAACATAAATTGGTCAAATATGGTATAATTGTTTAGGGAAAAGCACCTTAAAGAGGTCCTCTAATTGCTTATTTGTCAGGGAATGTGATGTGCTGTTCAACGTTAGGGTCCGTAGATTTTTGCACTTGCTAGATATCCTGTGAAATGCCCAAAACTAAACAGAAAATTATTTAAGTATATAATGCTGCAGCAGTATTACACAATACAAAAAATTAAGTTTCACCTGTGAGCATGATGAAATAACTAACGTCTTCAGGTTTGGGGAAACGTTTTCCAAACACTGAAAGTTTAGTTTGTATAGTAAGTATATAATTCCAAATAAATCGTTTTTATAATCAATATCACACCTGCCCAGTTATTTTTGAGTGGTCAATGATTTCAAAGCACTCCAAGTTTTGACAATTCTTCATCAGATACCATAAGCTGGTGAAAATTTGATAAATAAAATTATATTTCATTAATTATATCATATTGTAATATTCATGTACGTACCCTTTTTCTCCAACACTGTGGCAGCCCCTCAGACGTACAACCTGTAATTCAGAAAATGGGATTATTAAATGAAGAATACAAACAACATGTTTTATCTTTCATTATAACCTTGAGATTTCGGCATTTCTCCGATATTATCTCCATTCCCCTATTTGTGATGCCCACGTATTCCACCTTTAAGGTTTCCAACACACCACACAGCTCGGCTGAACAAATAAAATGCACTAAAATATGTAAAAATGAAAAGCGTACAATCTGAATCCTTACAAATAATTTCTGACGTTCTGTAAGTTAGACTGTGTTCAATATTTTCAAAGTCCAATGTCCTCAAATTGGTGCATCTCAATAGGAACTTTTCCAACATATTATCATCGAGAACTACATAACGAGTGTAATGTTAGATATATGCATCTGACATGCAGATATGCATCTGCAGTGATTGAAATACTTACATGGGCCATTCATATAACGTGAGAAAAGTTTGCTGAATTTCAGCGTACGGCAACTTGCCCAAATAGAGTGCGCAACTGCTTTCCATCTTTTGCAAACTGCAAAACGGATAACAAATATTGCAATATAGTATAGCTTGTTACTTTTCCATATGTAATTACCATTTTCAGCCTCGAGTAATTCTATTTTATCCAGGTACGACAGTATGAGCCACAAAGCATCATCGTTGAGAATATTAATACTGGATGAATCTGGAAGTTCATCTTTATCAAGCAAGTCCTATTAATTTCAAGTACATACAGAATATATGTATAAAAATATATTAACATATGTTTATATAATGTATGATCAGTTTGTTAACTGTAAATTGAACAAACCAGTGGGGCATTTTGCAATCTCTTCTTGGATCGCATCTTATGTACCCTTCTTTCTTCTGCTGAATTTATTCGGATTTTTCTGAAAAATTAAAAACAAATTAAGTACATAATTGTAAGTTTTATGTCAATAATCGATAATATAACCTTCCATCCAATTCAAGCTCTTCCGGTTTGGCCATTTTGGCTTTGGATGCCATTTCTGCGTTTGCAAAAGTAGCAAATCCAATTCTGGAAGTTGAGAATCCAGTGTAATTAATATGAAATATACTGCACATTACTAGAAATTGCACAAAATTAAACGAGTTCATGTATGAAATGAATTACCCCTTTGACAAGTGTGTTATGTGATCGTTTACTATATGAACGTTCTTGACTTCACCAAATTTGGTAAGGAACTGTTTCAATTGAGCTGGTTTAACCTATATAACAAAAATTTAATAATTATATATTTAAATGTAAAAGTTTTACATGTCAAATGAAACCTACTCTGTAGCTCATATTCCCTATGAATATTTTACGGTTTAAATAACTGCCTTTCGCAGTAGTTTGGCCGTTTATAGGGGTTGTAATCAAAGCGGTAGTTGTTGTTTGTGAACAGATTTTCGTTCCAGGATTTGGATTTTCCAAAACGCCATGGAAAGTTTTGCCAAAATCCGATCCGTCCTCCTGCAACAGTTGTAATTTCTTCAACCCTGTTGATAACTGGTTCATTCTCTTAACATTCGATGCATAAACGTCGACAACACAGTGTAAGAAAGCAATTGAAGACCCAAGATTGCAGGAAACCAAAATGAAATCAACGCGCCATTATGCTACGGAATCTAAAGTATGCCGGAAGTAGCAGGTAGGTGGCGCCGGGTGGCGCTCTACTAAGTGCTTTGTCTGGTTTGTGAAGCGCAGCGCCACCTATGAGCTACAGCTCAAAGCCTGTCTCAAAGCTGTAGCAAAACAATCAAGGCGCGAACCAAGAACTAAGGCACGTGGTGTTTGTATATATTGTTGTGTAGAGTAACAAAGACTGAAATCCAAGCTGAAATGCTCACGTTTAAATGATACAGATCAAAGTATACCAAGATATTTTTGCGTTGGGCACATCATACCTGGGAACATTGAGCAATTGCTAACTTAAGTTGGTACATTCAAGCATTGATTCAAGTAAAGTTTTATAAATTTGTGCATTGTAATTAAGATATTGGTGTATTTTATTTACAGTACAAAATGGTAACTTGTGTAGCAATTGGTTGCTCAAACACTACTTCCAGAAAGGAGGCCCATTCAGGAATAACGTTTCACAGGTTTGTTGCATCAAATCAATAATGACCCCTTATACACTCTTGCCCTAGTATACTAGGGTCATTATTGCTACACAAGTTACCATTTTGTACTAGAAATAGCCATCACATGATGGTGTCTCATAACACCACCATGGACCATCAGGAACCATCACTGATATGGATATTTCCAGTAGGCAACTGAAAGGGCATATGTCCATTTCATTTGTCATTATTGTTTTGCTTCCCTAGTTTTCCAAAAGATGTAGCACAGAGAAATGCGTGGGTGGCAGCTGTACGCCGTAAAAATTGGACCCCTTCTTACGCAAGTAGATTGTGTTCTGCCCATTTTGAAGAAAAACACATAGATCGAACAATGCTAAGTTCGGTTGGGTTGCGGCATGGGGCAATTCCGACAATTTTCCCTGGATTTCCACCTGAATATCAAGTGCAAGTACAGCAAAAGGTAGCTAAATGGGCATAGAAATGTTCACGGGTTACTCCATTGAGAGAACTCAAAATGTGTTTTGTATAATTATGTATAACCTAAGATTTTTCACGTCAGGAGGGATGCGCACCAGAACAGGATACAATTGTGGCTGTAGAAGTGCCACAACAGGACACTATTGTGGCTACTGAAGTGCCAGAAAAAGAAAGGCCTTCTGCAATCAGAAATGATACTGAGGGTGTGACCAATGTGAAATTGAGTGGAAGTAATGAAACCACATCATCAGTTTCACCTCAGAAAGATGTCTTAGCAACGGAGGAACGTGGAAGTGGACCCGTTTCACATTGCCATGTTAACAATGAAGCTACTAATGTATCTAACTCACCATGCATCGTGTTAATGAAAATTGTAAACGAGCATAACGTGTTAATGGAAATAGAAAATGAGCCTAACTCACCGTGCAGAAAGCAGACCGATGAACAACAAGGACGTACCAAAGTTAAGGATTCATCAAACCTGAAAAGAACAAATGGTTTAGTGACTGAAGAAGAAACTCCTAGAACGAAGGAACTGCGCCGTAAACTTCTTCTTAAAACTGAACTATTGAAAGAAAGCAGGAAGAAAATCAAAGTACTTCAGCAATCTCAAAGACGGTTGAAAAAGAAAGTGACATCTCTAAGGAATGTTGTCCGCGAACTGAAGCAAAATGAAAGGCAATCGGGTAACATATTGAACGATATACCTGGTATGTTAGGTTCCATCGTGAAGCGGCAACTGCAGAAAGCTAATCATTCCACGCTGCAGAAGGATTATGATGAAGGCGTAAGATCATTTGCCACTTCTTTGCACCGCATTTCTCAGAAAGCCTACGTATATGTAAGACAGACATTTGATTGCCTACCACACCCAAAGACTGTTAGCAAATGGCGCCGGTGTACCAAACAATCGACACCAAATAGTCTAACCAATGAGCTAGATAGTGGTCTAACCGACCCTGACCCTTTGTACAATATTGATCAAGCTATTGATAGTGTAGTCAAACCTCTATAACTCAAATACCAAGGGAAACAAAAAAACCTTTGGAGTTATAGAAAATTCGAGTAATAGAAACTTAAAGGTGATCTGAAGAGGTTTTGTAAGGTACCTTGAAACTTAAACTACATGAAGAAAAGTCATCAAGACAGCAAGTGGTGCAACAAAATTTCTGTGGAAATTAGTAAAAAAAAGTTATTAGA